>CM019071.1:118680932-118720932 GCA_009667805.1 Leptobrachium leishanense | reverse complement strand
TTTCTATCTCTGTATCTATCTATCTCTGTATCTGTCTTTCTATCTCTCTATCTATCTATATATCTCTGTATCTATCTTTCTATCTCTGTATCTATCTCTGTATCTATCTATCTATCTATCTATCTATCTATCTATATATCTATCTCTGGATCTGTCTTTCTAGCTCTGTATCTATCTCCGTATCTATCTATCTCTGTATCTGTCTTTCTATCTCTATATCTATCTATATATCTATCTATCTCTGTATCTATCTATCCATCTATCTTTCTATCTCTGTATCTCTGTATCTATCTCTCTCTCTCTGTATCTGTCTTTCTATCTCTGTATCTCTGTATCTATCTATCTCTGTATCTGTCTTTCTATCTCTCTCTCTATCTATCTCTGTATCTGTTTTTCTATCTCTCTATCTATCTCTGTATCTATCTTTCTATCTCTGTATCTATCTCTGTATCTATCTCTGTATCTGTCTTTCTATCTCTGTTTCTATCTTTCTATCTCTGTATCTATCTTTCTATCTCCGTATCTATCTCTGTATCGATCTATCTATCTATCTCTGTATCTGTTTTTCTATCTCTCTATCTATCTATCTATCTATCTCTGTATCTGTCTTCTATCTCTGTATCTATCTTCTCTGTATCTGTCTTTATATCTCTGTATCTATCTATCTCTGTATCTGTCTTTATATCTCTGTATCTATCTATCTATCTATCTATCTATCTATCTATCTCTGTATCTGTCTTTATATCTCTGTATCTATCTATCTATCTATCTATCTATCTATCTATCTATCTATCTATCTCTGTATCTGTCTTTCTATCTCTGTATCTGTCTTTCTATCTATCTGTCTTTCTATCTCTGTATCTATCTCTGTATCTATCTATCTATCTATCTATCTATCTATCTATCTATCTATCTATCTATCTATCTATCTCTGTATCTGTCTTTCTATCTCTGTATCTCTGTATATATCTATCTATCTCTGTATCTATCTATCTTTCTATCTCTGTATCTATCTATCTCTGTATCTGTCTTTCTATCTCTCTCTCTATCTATCTCTGTATCTGTTTTTCTATCTCTCTATCTATCTCTGTATCTATCTTTCTATCTCTGTATCTATCTCTGTATCTATCTCTGTATCTGTCTTTCTATCTCTGTTTCTATCTTTCTATCTCTGTATCTATCTTTCTATCTCCGTATCTATCTCTGTATCGATCTATCTATCTATCTCTGTATCTGTCTATATATCTCTATATCTATCTATCTATCTATCTATCTCTGTATCTGTCTTTCTATCTCTGTATCTATCTTCTCTGTATCTGTCTTTATATCTCTGTATCTATCTATCTCTGTATCTGTCTTTATATCTCTGTATCTATCTATCTATCTATCTATCTATCTATCTATCTATCTATCTATCTATCTATCTATCTATCTATCTCTGTATCTGTCTTTATATCTCTGTATCTATCTATCTATCTATCTCTGTATCTGTCTTTCTATCTCTGTATCTGTCTTTCTATCTATCTGTCTTTCTATCTCTGTATCTATCTCTGTATCTATCTATCTATCTATCTATCTATCTATCTATCTATCTATCTATCTATCTATCTCTGTATCTGTCTTTCTATCTCTGTATCTCTGTATATATCTATCTATCTCTGTATCTATCTATCTTTCTATCTCTGTATCTATCTATCTCTGTCTATCTATCTATCTCTGTCTATCTATCTATCTATCTATCTACAACCATCTGTGACGCAATTCTCTTTAAATCGTTTTAATCTTTGAACAGTCTTGATAAATAATGACATTCTATACTTTTTTTAGCCGAAAAAGAAAATGCTAAAGCATTACTTTGTGTTTTAATGCTAAGATTTCAGAATTTCCATCTCTATCCTAGATAACCTTATATAAATATCCTCCCCAGGGATCTCATATTCCAGTCGCCCCAGATGTTGATTGCGTACAATTCCCAGAATTATTTTGAAAGCAATAGATGTCAGGGAATCATGGGAGTTGTAGTTAAAAAAACAACTTTTTTAGGAGAGATTTAGGAGCCGAAAGCTGAGTCTGCAGTGTCCTGAAGGATGCTGAATAAGTAGGATTAACTCATTGTTGGCAAAAAAAAGGACATAGTCTTAATTGCTAAAATGCTTCTTTTACCAGACTTGGATTTATTAAGATTTACAATAACAAAACAAAATAATAGAATCCCTCTTTAAGGCTAATTTTTGCAAGTCAGCTCATACGGATCTTGTTTCCCATGAATAACCCTCAGCCAGCCATTAAAGCAGTAGAGGGTTGGCAAGTGTTGGCCTAAGGGCAATTACAAACAATCAGCCCGATTGTGACCCAAAGAAACCTATTACATACATAAACCCCATACATAAACCCCATTTACATACACAATGTCCTGTTTTTTCCAAGAACTGGACATGTCTTTAACCCCTTAAGGATGGGAGTAATTTTACAAGTTCGGCGCTGTTTCGAAGTAGAAGTTTGCTGAGCTCATTTTGGCGTTTTTTTGCTGAGTTTTAAACGCGGTTTTAAACGCGGTTTTAAGTCACGTATTATTGTACCACCCAGACAAATTATATATCGTTCTTTGCGGCAGACTTGGCAGATTAATAATATATCATTATTATATGTATACGTCATACCGAAAATGCTATAACAAAACTGTAAAAAAAAATGTGAATTTTCAATAAAATTTCAATCATCCACAGTGTGTAAAGTTTTTTTTTTTTGCATTTTATTACCCAAGCCTTTGCAGATTTATTCTATGGGGTAGACATGTTAAAAAAATTTGAACAGGGAACCCTTTTTTTTTTTTTGGGGGAGAAATTATGTGATTTTAGCTAAACAACCCCAAAAAAAATCATTAGTGAAGAATCATTGTTCACATTATAATTGAAATGTGAACAATAGTGCTGCATTAATTTTTTTTTAAAAAGCAGGTTTTTTTTTTTTTTTTTTTTTACACTTTTATTTTACTAGTAATATGGTCATGTTTGATATCATTCGAAAGGCCACGATCAGGCCTTTCAAACGATACCCTACATGACCCCCTAGCTGTCACCGATCATGAGATAAAGGGGTTCAAAAAAAACCCCTATCTCCACCATGGGATTTCCTTAGGAAATCACTTGGCAGCTAGGGGTTCCCTTGTTAACTGACGTCATCGGGCCATGCCCGATGACGTCAGTGGACGTGGGGAGTTCTGGAGGTGGGGCTGCCATCCAAGATGGCAGCCCCCACCGGAAAAAGGCTGTGACCTGCACCGATTGGTGCTGTGTCACAGCCTTGCCTCCAAGTGGTTAATGCCATACATCCCTGGAAAGGCCAGGCTGTGCCCTTTCCAGGGATGCCTGGCATTAGCTGCTAGCACCCGGCGATGGGGAGATAGAGGGATCAAAAGGATCCCCCCTCCAGGCGCTTCCCCTGCTCCGGCTGGGGGGGGGACGCCTGAAACTGACGTCATCGCGTCCGGTGCGATGATGTCAGTGCGCCGGGAGGCACCAAAAGTGCCGATCTGACTCCGTGGGAGTCAGAGCAGCGAGGGAGCCGCAGAGGAGGTGAGTATCCGCCGCCGGGGGGCTGCAGATGCCGGGGATGTACAGTTACGTCCTGCGGCGTTAAAGCCCGCCTGATGCAGGACGTAACTGTATGTCCTGCGGCGTTAAGGGGTTAAATACCAAGGGTCAAGTCAAGCAGGAACGCTTGGGAACGCAGTTCCTCCACTATCTTTTCGGGAGGAAGGGAGTTCCCTTTTGGCCCACACACTGCAAAGGGTTTCATTAAGTATCACTCATATGTTCCCTTATATTAGGTCACCCGAAATATATGATATTTATTACAATTATTATAATGATTCCCTAAAATCCAGGTTATCATTGGGGTTTATTCAGAGAGCTCCGAAATGTCGGCAACATTCTGGCGTTCTTTTTCCCTGCATTTCGGGGAATCAAATCTCCAGACCCTGCAGTGAATTCAGCATTCACCACAGGGTCCCCAGAGTGCAGGGATGGGACTAGAAAATCCGCCGCAAAAACGCCACGAACCTGCTGAAATCCCGCCAGCAACACCCGCCGAAATTCCGCTGAAAAAACGCAACCGATATGATCTGAAGTATCGGATTGCTCAAACCGCCGCAAATAACACGCCGAACACCCTGCCTCCCTTGCCAGTCCTCCCCTGGGTCAAAGGGTAGCCACGCGTAATGTATAAATGTGTAGAGGTCTTCAGGATCTAGTTGAGGACGTGCCCGTTGCAAGACAGGCTCTTTCGTGAAAGGCTCTAGCATCAAAAACCCATCGCTTTGATTCAGCAGTTTTTAGGTTGACGTTGTGAGACGGCGTTCCCATTAAAAAATAATTCGGAAAAAAAGCGTGGCTGAGGGACTGGGAGGCTCTATCAGCACTGGAGGTTAATGAAGCAGATGACAGCTCGGGGCCGTCAAACCGGTCTATTAGTGCTGAATGTGGAAAGATAAGAGAGGGACCGGGAAGCCAAGGCAAGGGATGGAGGCTGGAGGTAGAGGAGGGGGTGGTGGCAAGGTGACAGGAGGCTCGCAGGAGAAAGAGGTACTCGGGTTGATGTCACCGACTTTGCCGAGAGAGGCAACAAACAATGGGATCTTGCATGGGGCTGACAAGCAGAGCAGGCTAAAGGCTATTTAGCGGATGTGATCTGACAGCTCCGGAGTTCCAGACGCAGGGACAGGATGCTGGCTGGCATTTCGAGTTTAATCAGGAGCTGGGGCACGCGGTATCATTACAATGGAGCTCAGCACTATGTGCATACATATTTTTAGCAGGATGTTTCTCTTGCAAGCTCTCCTGGGCCGAAGAAGCGAGGAACTGCTGACGTGATGGAAATACTTAATATAAAAATATAACTATATATATATAAATATATATATACATAAAAAAAAAGCAAGGGGGTTGCTTAATGGAATTTGCGGAGGGCAGGGTAACCATTCACCGCCTGCAGACGTTGTAAAACAGCTAAGCACGATTCAATAAAACGGATTTGAAGAAAGCGGTGGCATCTGTCTCCTGGAAGAGATATCCATGGGGTTTATTCAGAGAGTGCAAGCGTTTGCCGATGTTACAAATGCTGGCATAAATGGTCATTGTTGCCGACGCAACAAACGCCAGTGTTTAATAGTAGAAAAGGCCAAACAGCAGCAGGAGAAGGTCCACCGTTGAAGCCTCTCCTGTCGTGGTTTGAAGTTCTCTTTTCTAAACGTGAGTTTCGTCGGTGTTTGTGACTTTTTGAATAACCGCCTGTATAAGTGACGGCGAACCACGGCTCCCTAGTTGTTTTGGAACTACATGTCCCATGATGCTCCGACTGCTGTAAGGCCATATACGTATCAAGGATCGTGTAGCTCCAAAACATCTGCAGCGCCAAGACACTCCTTGGCGAATGGAAGTAATAAAATAGTAAAACAGTAAAAAATTCACCAAAACGCGTTTCGCAAGTACAGCTTCTTCAGTTGGTGCCACACCAACTGAAGAAGCTGTACTAGCGAAACGCGTTTTGGTGAATTGTTTTACTGTTTTACTATTTTATTAATAAATATTTTGCCTGATTTTACACCAATCCTTGGTGCTGGATACTTTCATTCGCGGAGGAGGTGACTGAGGCTGATACTTGACCCAGTGCACCTTATGAGGTCACTGGCCTCCTGGACATCTGGTGTCTGTTTGATGAGACATCAGCAAATGTGAGTAATATATTTTCTTACTTTATAAACTCCCTGCATATACGATATTACTCTATGTGAGTTTAGTTTACTCTTTGAGGGCGACGGAGGAATTCAACATCGTAAGGAACTGCGTAGCGAGCCCAAGAGTGCACCGCGAGGGAGGCCTCAATAGGACAAGAAGCGCCAACTCCACCGTGTTCTCCTTGTACATCTGGAGTGCTGAGGCTCACCGTCACAGCCTTGTATTAAAATGTGCAAGTAATATAGTAAAGTAGGTTGAAAAAAACGAATGTCCATCATGTTCAACCATCCATACATCACATATTGACTGATGGTCCAAAAGAAGGCGAACCCTCACCCCTTTTAGAGCATTTTCCAACTATGACCCAAAAATGGAAAAAAACAAAAACTAATCTTTCTCGATTCTGTAATGGCCGCCATGTTTCTCCTTGGATTAACAGTCAATTATAATTTCAATTCTTGCAATTAAAATATTAAACAGTAACTTCCCAAGCAGGCCGAGGTGTACGTAGGTATCATTGCATCATTTTTTTTAATGAAGAAATATCCTGGAGTGTCAGAGAGGGAGGTGGGGGGGGCATTTATTCGCACACCTCCTTAAAGCTTGACATAGGAATTATTTCAGGTTAAAAAAAAGAGTGATCGCCCTGTAGCTTGGAGGGTACCCGTTAGCTGAGGGATTCCTGCTTTCTCATCCCACCCCCACTAAAAAAAGCTGAAGCTTTCAGGGCTTTTCCTTCCTTCTCTTCTTACAGTCCCTGGGGAAGCCTAGCAGTCTGGTAGATGCTGGTCCATGGTTTCCATGGCAACCACACGATAGAAAGCTGCTGCTGAAGATGATGCTCAAAGAAGATGCTTTAACCACTTCTAGGGAGAACGTCAGCAGTATGCCAGAGTAGAGCTTCTCATCCCACCCCCAAACCACTATTGCTGTTACATATATATATATATATAGATATATATATTCGCAAAAGTTAGGATATACACACAGGTCTCCACATAAAAATAAATAATTTATTTTATCAAAATTAAAAATGAGGGGACTGATTGACATTTCAATCCACTAGGGGTCTTTTCTCTTAAGAAAGACCCCCACCAGGTCAAAATGTCAATCGTTCCCCCCATTTTTAATTCTATTGAAATAAAGTATTTATTTTTATTTCAAGACCTGTGAGTATATCCTAACTTTTGGGATTTTATATATATATTGCACGCAGAATTTTTGCACCGTGGAAGAACTATAGGGGTTCCCCAAAGAGAGCCGAATTGGCCACCGAATTGCACATAAGTGTGAATTTCCCCTTATGTGCAATTCGGTGGCCATTTGGCTATTCAAAAAAGCTGGCGATTTGCAAAATATTGGCGAATTGTCAGCGAAATACGGTGATCTTCAGGCGGCAGTGAAATCCTAGAGAAGTAATGGTTAATCTATTCAGAGAACAGCAGAGAAATGTCAGTGAAATGCCCTGTTTCGGTGGTTTTATTTGGCAGGTTTATTCAGGTGACTTCCATAGGTTTCAATGTAAAAAAAAATCCCCGCTTTTACTAAATATTTATTCAACAATTTATTATTTTCATTTGCAGCAAAAAGTCTCTTGATTTAATTGTCTTTTAGAATTTATTAGGCATTTTTAAGGATTTTTTCAGCAAAATGTTTGCTTCTTTTTTTTTACATTGTGTTTTATTTTATTCTGTAACAGACCTTTTTATTATTATTCATAGGACCATAAATGTTATTTCTAGTCATTTTCATGCACTAGTCTTTTTTAAAACACCTTTTAAATGTTACAGTGTTTTGTTTTTTTGCCACAACGCTATATGGTAATTCACTGTACGGTGCAATTTCGGTGGCCAATTTGGCTCTCTTTGAATAACGCCTATAGTCATTTTATTGGCAATATATACCTGTATATATATATATATATATAGCAAAAAACTAATTGGGATGCACATTGGGAATTGAGATAAAAACAAAAATAATTATTGTTCAAAACATCCTAAAATGAGTACCTGTCAGCTTGACAGGTACTCATTTTAGGATGTTTTGAACAATAAATATTTTTATGTTTATCTCAATTCCCAATGTGCATCCCAATTTGTTTTTTGCTGTCTATACCTACGGGATATTGCACTTGGGTCCTATTGACCACAAGTTGGCGCATCTGGGCTTAGTATTGGAACTTTTATATATATATACAGTCATGGCCGAAATTGTTGGCACCCCAGACATTTTTCCAGAAAATCAAGTATTTCTCACAGAAAAGTATTGCAGTAACACATGTTTTGCTATACACATGTTTATTCCCTTTGTGTGTATTGGAAAAAAACAAAAAAAGGGAGGAAAAAAGCAAATTGGACATAATGTCACACAAAACTCCAAAAATGGGCTGGACAAAATTCTTGGCACCCTTTCAAAATTGTGGATAAATAAGATTGTTTCAAGCATGTGATGCTCCTGTAAACTCATCTGGGGCAAGTAACAGGTGTGGGCAATATAAAAATCACACCTGAAAGCAGATAAAAAGGAGAGAAGTTCACTGTGTGTCTGTGTGTGCCACACTATGCATGGACAACAGAAAGAGGAGAAAAGAACGGTCTGAGGACTTGAGAACCAAAATTGTGGAAAAATATCAACAATCTCAAGGTTACAAGTCCATCTTCAGAGATCCAGATTTGCCTTTGTCCACAGTGCGCAGCATTATCAAGAAGTTTGCAACCCATGGCACTGTAGCTAATCTCTCTGTGGGTGGACGGAAGAGAAAAATTTATGAAAGGTTGCAAAGCAGGATAGTCCGGATGGTGGATAAGCAGCCCCAAACAAGTTCCAAAGAAATTCAAGCTGTCCTGCAGGCTCAGGGAGCATCAGTGTCAGCGCGAACTAGCCGTCGACATTTAAATGAAATTAAACACTATGGCAGGAGACCCAGGAGGACCCCACTGCTGACACAGAGACATAAAAAAGCAAGACTACAGTTTGCCAAAATGTACTTGAGTAAGCCAAAATCCTTGTGGGAAAACGTCTTGTGCACAGATGAGACCAAGATAGAGCTTTTTGGTAAAGCACATCATTCTACTATTTACCGAAAACGGAATGAGGCCTACAAAGAAAAGAACACAGTACCTACAGTGAAATATGGTGGAGGTTCAATGATGTTTTGGGCTTGTTTTGCTGCCTCTGTCACTGGGTGCCTTGAATGTGTGCAATGCATCATGAAATCTGAGGATTACCAAAGGATTTTGGGTCTCACTGTAGAGTCCAGTGTCAGAAAGCTGGGTTTGCGTCCGAGATCTTTGGTCTTCCAGCAGGACAATGACCCCAAACATACATCAAAAAGCACCCAGAAATGGATGGCAACAAAGCGCTGGAGAGTTCTGAAGTGGCCAGCAATGAGTCCAGATCTAAATCCCATTGAACACCTGTGGAGAGATCTTAAAATTGCTGTTGGGAAAAGGCGCCCTTCTAATAAGAGAGACCTGGAGCAGTTTGCAAAGGAAGAGTGGTCCAAAACTCCGGGTGAGAGGTGTAAGAAGCTTATTGATGGTTATAGGAAGCGACTGATTTCAGTTATTTTTTCCAAAGGGTGTGCAACCAAATATTGAGTTAAGGGTGCCAAGAATTTTGTCCAGCCCATTTGTGGAGTTTTGTGTGACATTATGTCCAATTTGCTTTTTTTCCTCCCTTTTTTTATTTTGTTCCAATACACACAAAGGGAATAAACATGTGTATAACAAAACATGTGTTACTGCAATACTTTTCTGTGAGAAATACTTGATTTTCTGGAAAAAAGTCTGGGGTGCCAACAATTTCGGCCATGACTGTGTATATATATATATATACGTAATCATACCTGTATATATAAAGCTATACCCTATTCACGTGCTACTTCTGTAACATATATGAATACATTTATTTATAAAAAAGGGCCATTGTACCCTTAAATCCCATCTACTGCCAAGCAGTATTTATAAATATTACCATGCTATTGATACCCATAACGAATATTCCACTATAACTGGCTGTCACGTCCCACACTGATACCTGACGCCCGGCAGCGTCCTGCTCGCTGGCCGAGCGCCGAGTGAAGTGCACAGGGCTCGCGGTCATGTGAGATGCCTGGAGACGGGGCGTTGCCTGATGACGTGGCACCCATTGTATTTAAAACCCAGCAGCTCGGGGGGGCGTGGCCGGCTCTGCATGGGAGCAGACGCATCTCTGTGGAGCTCTGTGGGATTCTCTTATTATGGGGCCTTTAATGTGACTTTGTTTTGTGAATTTACCCACTATTGGAGATCCTGTGCGGCTGGCCATTACAGGGTTTGCTTTGGGGCCCGTTTTAGCCCCCTCTCCAAAGCACAGCCGAGTTTCTTTCTGAGGAGACCCTCCAGCAGCACCAAACGGCCGTCGGCCATTTTGAGGCCTATTTTTTGTTCCCCGGACACCTCGCTCCTTGTCCCTCCTGAGCCCTCTGGAGGAGATGGTGCATCCCGCGCCCACTAGCAGAATGGAGGCTATGTTCACGGCCCTTGAGACCTGTTTCGAACAGTCGCCGGGAGAGGAGGACAGTCTGATAGTCCCTACCTCATGGCGGCGGCTGATGGTGATGCTGGGAGTTGGTCGAGCAACTGAGGACCTACCGGAGGAGGTAATGGAGGACACCTGGCCTCACGGCCGTCTGGTTCGCGACGCGGAACCACGGAGCGGTGAGCCAGGAGACCCAGATTGCGAGCTACGCCTGCCCTCTGTGTATTCGAATGGGAGCGAGGCTGAGATGCTCACACACGACGCCGGGCAACTCTGACGGATGCGGAGACGACTTCCGAGGAGCTTTCACCGGGGGATGCGCTGGGGGCGCAGGCCGGGACTGTTGGGCCTTGTGCTGAGGAGTGGCAGTGTCAGCCATGGTCTAGCAGTGCGGCTGGGGCGGCCGCAGTGGGAGCCTGGGGACTGGTCATCCATCTTGTCTGCCACGTGGGCCTGCGTGCTGTGCAGATCTCGCTTCCCATCCCCGATTGTACCTGGGCTGACCGGCCTGGCCTCCATACCGATGCTCTACCTGTGTTGCGGCGGAGACCATTCAGAGACTCTGGCTGAGATTTTTACTCCAGATGTAGTTTTGCCTCATTGATAAACGATCCTTCTTTTCTGCTAATCCTTTGTGAGGACTTACTACCTTTTTATTTTTATTTTCCTACTCTTTTTGTGTTATAGCAGTTACTAGTTCCTAGCAGTTACTTTTCACTTTCTCTTTATCCTGCGGAACTTTTATCTATTTTTATTGCTCCCTCATTTTTTGACCGTTTGCCGCTTATTTGTGAAGACCCCCCCCCCTTATGTTCTCTGTGTTATTATGCCTGTGATACTTGGTCCTAGGAGGCCAACCCTGCTGGTCAGTCTCTGACCCTTTGAATACAAAATAAATCTTAAATACAAAAAAAAACAAAACAACAGCAGCTCAATCTTACCAGTGCCCTGACGTGGTTATCACTTCCCCTTTACTGACCTGGCATTCCTTGACGACCCTGTAGTGTGTACCAACCTGGCATTCCTTGACGGCCCTGCATTGTGTACCAATCTGGCATTCCTTGATGGCCCTGTATTGTGTACCGACTTGGCATTCCTTGACAACCCTGTATTGTGTACCGACCTGGAATTCCTTGACGAACCTGTATTGTGTACCGACCTGGCATTCCTTGATGACCCTGTATTGTGTACAGACCTGGCATTCCTTGATGGACCTGTATTGTGTACCGACCTGGCATTCCTTGACGACCCTGTATTGTGTACCAACCTGGCATTCCTTGACGACCCTGTATTGTGTACCGACCCAGCATTCCTTGATGACCCTGTATTGTGTACTGACCTGTCATTCCTTGACGACCCTGTATTGTGTACCAACCTGGCATTGTCTGATAACCCTGTTCTGTATAACGACTGGCCAAGTATTAGTGACCCTGCTCTGGGCATCGATATTGGCACACGTCTGACTAGTACTAAGACCCCTGCTCCTGTAACTAAATCTGTTGTATTCCTGTGTCTGTTAACCCTTGCTGGTTACCTGTTTCTTGGTTCCCTGAAGATAGATAGCTGTACCGACCATTCAAGGATCGGCAGGGTAGATAGGATTCTGTGTACAGGGTCCTCTATTGTAGACCGGGGGGGGGGGTCCGTGACACTGGCCCTTACAAATATTCTATCTTTTCTTACCTTAGTCATATAAACACTTCCTCATGACATCTCGTTATTAACCCTTTATTTATCTGCTGGAAAACCCTCATGGCTGACTTGTGCTGCTATTTTACTTGGCAGCACCTGCTGACCTATCCTTGGCATAAAGACTTTGAACAGGGCTCAGTATAATATCCTTACTTTGAGCACTTTGGGAGTGCTTAAAAAACATTCATTACTCATCTCTTGTCTGACATTGCAGAGGACGTCGCGATCCGCCGCCTCTTCTTGCTCCCTGCAGGACCCTTGGAACAAATAGTTCCCAGTGTCCGTCTCTGGACTGTGAGATCCAAATTGACTACAATACCCATCATGTCATGGGAGTTGTATTTTTGCAAATACTAGGCATTCATGTTTTTACCCACTAAGGTGTAGGATTCCAGCATTTGGTAACTAGTAGCAGCAGTGACCACTCAAGGAACAATATATAGGGGGGCACATAAGGTACCGCAGTCAAACCTGGGGGGCAATAATAATTTCCGCTACTAAATCATACCACTGAAAAAAACGAAGTACAGTATATATAAATAAAACTCCAAAACCCCACAGTAATGTGGTGCAATGATACCTTTCTATTGTACAAACCTGATATATAAATTCAATATTTTATTTGCCGCAATTCGGTGGTTTTCACGGAGATCCAATAACTATTTCATCGACTCCAATTTTCGCAAATTATGGTGACCATTCGCTAAATAGGGAATTCACCATATTTTTGGCGAAATGGATTCCCAAAATTTGGCAATTTAGCAAAGGATCTAAAGATGAATAGACCCTTTAGATTTTAACTTCCATAGTATCCCCTACAATGCCATAAACCTAGGGAAATACAATAAAAATAATAAACAGTGCTGCATGTAGCCTACCCATTAACCCCTAAAATGCCATTAATCAAGGGAAAACTAAATGAATACACTGTGAGGCATATAGCCTACTCAATAACCCCTAAAATGCCAGTAATCAAGGGAAAACATGAAATGTATACACTGTGAGAGATGAAGCCTGCCCTTTGACCCTTAATATACAACTAAACCAAGGCAAAAACAAAAATGATACACAATGTAATATATAGTCTGACTGTTAACCCCTCCACTGCTGAGCTGTTTCAAACCAGTGAAAACGTTACAGTGTTATTTTATTTAGGACTTTTATTTTATAACGAATATGGTCAAGATGGGTATCATTGGAAAGGCCAGACTCTGTCCTTTCCAAACGATCATGCACGATGCATGGAGACAGATATACAGCAGTCCAAAGGAAGTGGGGAAAATGGATGCTGATCCCTGGCAGGGGGGCACATGGGGGGCAAGGAACAGCCTTGGCAGGGCAATTGCCCCCTTTGCCCCCTGTAGAGATGCCTATGAGTATCAGAACTGATACAGTCTCCTCTTATATCTCATGATTTGATGCGTTCCAACAAAGAAGGTGTTGCGCAGCATTCTGAAACACCGGGGCTTTGACTGGACCCTGGGCGACGATGTGTTATATCATATCGGCAGGAGAGTCGAATAATGAAAATTGTAATTAGTTCACAGCTGGGGGTTCTGTGTTTCACTGTTTCGCTCTGTGAATTTTTACTCGCATGATGGAAATTGGGAGCGATCCCCGCTTTACGACAAGACCTATAAAAACGGCTTTTATTGCCATGCTCATTTTTCGCATTTAGGTTTCATGGCCGGCGCAGCAATATTTAGACCGAAGCAGTCAAGTTGGGGGCAGAGCAGAGTTATTTAATCACTGCTCTGAGAATAGCTACGGTTTGTATACCTAGAACCGGTAAAACGTGGTCCAGAACAGACGTGGACTAAATAAGACCCTTAGCTGTAAAAACATATTTTTAAAAAAATAATACATAAATAAATGAAATATAATAAATAAAGAAAATTCACTAACCTGGGGTTTGTTGCAGAATTGCAAAAAAAAAAATATTTTTTTTTTAGCTGCTTGCAGATGATATTTATTTGGGAAATATCAGCTGATTAATTTGAAAAAAAGTCAACCAGAGCTGATATTCGTAGACGACGCTGGTCTTAAAAAAGCTTATTTTCAACCAGCATCATATAGATATTTGCCTTTAATCATAACTATTAGAAAAATCTGATGTTTAAAAAATATTTCAGTGTAGATTCCCTCTATTTCCTTGCCTGAAAATCCATTTATCAACACCCTGTTACATTTGTAATTTTATCAGAAATCAGCATATTTATATATATTTTAAAAAGCACATTTAAGATGTCAGCAACATAAAATAAATAAAATAAAATGTTTGATAATAAATAAATAAATCAGCATACCGATAAACTCGAAGTGAATCGTTATAACCGATATTTCCATTAAAAAGTACAGATATCTGAGCCAAATTTTTATTGGGAATAGAAATGTCAGTAAACCCAATATTTAATCTTCCAAACTGAAAAATGGCAGAAAATTGTTCGAGAAATTTCCCATTTCGGCCATAAGACCGAAATTAAATCATGCCCTTAATTTGATGCTTTGGCCAACATCTGTATTCCTTCAGATTGCCTTTTATGATCAAAAATTTCCAATTCCCTTTCTGATTTTCTTGTGATTCACAGCTTAGTGCATATTTATAACCCGGTATGAAAAAAATTAAAAATTAAAAATAATGAACACACTTATTAGCTGCATCAGGTAAGATCAGTGCGCTCATTAGACCTTGTCCTGTGGGAGGTGAAGGATTTTTCATTTTCGTCTTATTGAGCTCTGTTCTCCGTCTCTCTACGTAAGGATGGACCCGTGATGGCGTCGCCATGGAAACACACGGTGCACCATTATCTTCTACAAGGCCCCGGCCTTCCCTTTCGAGGTGGGAGAGGGTAGCTGGAGATACAAATGATGGACTGTACATTGTATGAATTTCTTTCTTTCTAATTCTTTGAATCACCAAACGATTAAAGCTGCAAAAATCATATGAGAAATAAATGCAAATAATTGGCCCTTACCCAAAATACAAACAAAGCAAAAAAGATGCCAGAAATCTGAATCTGTTACTCATATATTCCATATTTTTTTGTTTATCTTATACTTTTCCTGATTCTGCAGAATTTACATGAAAATATAATTTAAGGACACACTGCCAGCACCATAGACAGTACAGCTCATGGTAGTGGTTGGGATGTGTCGAAGCAGTAGTTCCTGCTCATATGGTATCTATCCAATCCTTTTCAACTGGTTTGTCAAACATTGCTCAGCAATCACAAATGAACCACTCTGGAACTGATTCAGCCACAGAAAATGACACATTTTCATCCAAATTCAGAAGAGACGCAATTCACTCTTTCACCAAGGGTTCCTCCAACTGCCTATACAATTGATCTCCCACCCATAGAAAAAAACCCTATGTTAAAAATTAAAAGTGGTATGTAGAGGGTGCCAAATCCTATGACCTGCTGAAAACCCCCTACTGCCCCTAGGTGTAGGTTAATGTTCCGGTTATGTGGTCACATGACTGCTCATCTTATCCTTTGTAGGATAGAAGACAACTACAAAATGCGGTGGGGGGAGGCAGATGGCCCTTTATTCGTTGGGATCCTATTGGTCACTCCTATTTACTCAGAAGGGAGGGTATATAAATAATTAAATGTATTTGGTTGTTTCCACAAACACGCTAACATCAGAGAACCTCTGACTCTTCCACCCATCTTCACACACTACTGTCAATACTAATGCATATACAATGTACTCGGCTTGGGCAGCTTTTCCATTGAAATATGTGTTACGTCTAGACCCCATAGCTGTTCCTGTCTAAACCTTTACACTTTGCAGTTGATTATTCTTCTCAAACTTGAGGTCTTTAGAGAATGGTTGCAAAACAGAGTTTGTGACAGTTGAACAACCACACATCCTACTAGATTGGACATTGGACATCACACTGGACAGAAGCCGGTGGGCTGCAACAGACATGGGTTACAGGTTGACTTGGAAGGCTAGGCTTTCTCAGATGACCCTGATAAAGCTGGCCCTAGTGGTTTATGGTATGGTGGGAAAATTGGAAGCAATCCCTCAATGACCAAGTGGCAAGTCTCCTAGCTGGTAAAATCCAGTTGCTCCTGCATTAGAACGTTTGGAATGAATTAGGGGGTAAGGTCTTCCGCTCATTGTCATGTCCACCCACAGTCTACACACAAACCATCCATGGCCCTGCTGATTCTGGGCTCAGTCCAGACAGGATAATCATGATGCTTTTCTTGAGAGATCGACAACGCATCAAATGATCATAACATAGTTCTTCCGAATCTGCATCTGTAGCATTCTCTGAGTTAACGATCCAGATCTGTGTATCACCTCATTACACAGCGCCCATAAAACCAAAATAAATATTGTTGAGCAAGATTCAGTGGAAGGTAGTTGACCAAGAATGACTATTAGCTGTTGGGGTTTGCAACAACCTCTTTATATGGATTATCTATGCCTGGTTCAGAGAATTAACATGAAAACATGCTTTACCAACTGCACGCAATAATCTGAAATCCGGCCTAATTTTATTTCTCTCCCTTTGCTTTCCATCTGCAGATTTAATATCGCGTAACGCTGGCTGCGTGCCATGCATGTGCGGAAGGCATGTACAGTCAAGGCCGAACCAATTAAATTACGGGAATTTATTGCGGTAATAAGTAGCACCGTACTGACGGGCAGTTAGAGAGCAATGGAGAGAAGAGAGGACAATGGGATAGGGGGTGGACATCTACCGTCTCATAAAGTTATACTTAAACAAACCACTAAACCCTTTGAAATCATGAACACCTGAAACATTCTAGTGATTTTTAAAAATCAAATCAGTATGTTAAAACAAGCATTTTCCTTATTTACACCCATTGTTTATTTCTCTACCGTTTAAAAGACGCATCCGTGGACTTCTTCCCGACCCAAATGCACGCGTTTTACTCACCAGCTGAGTCATTGTACGACTCCTGATTCTGCCGTGCACTGCTACGTGACTCGCAGGGACACTGTTGGTAAGTAAAGCGCATGCATTTAGGTCAGAAGGATGAGGGGAGGTCCGCGGGGTTTTCATTAACCCCTTACAGCTGGGCGGGGGTAGTGCCAGCATGTACTAGTATGACCCGCTCTCCAGCTGCTGGGGCGGCCCCTCCTCCGGGCCATTAGCTGCAGGGGGACAGCCTGAGATCAGGACGTCCTGCGGTAGCGAATGATGTGTGCCACACACCAGCTGGTGGCGGGCCTCTTGCGGCCAATAAAAGCCAGAGGGCCATGCTGCAGGGCGGCATAGTACGCCCCGTGGCATAAAAGGGTAAATTAAGAATAACTCGCTAAAAGGCATGAAATAAAAAATGGTTCATTATTAGGAAAGAGCTTGTTTTATGAGGTTGAATTAATTTAGGTGAGGCTTAAAAAAACATTAGAATGCCCCTTTAACTTGTTAGGAGAGACAGCACTGCTAGCATCACCACAATCTGGTCTGCTCAAACCGAAACAAATACAAATTAATTTAACCATTAGGAAGGGAGAAATATGGGTTCGATTTTGATGTTTAGGGCAAAGGGCAAGTAAGGAGGGATGCCAGTGATAAACACAGGCAGTTAGAGTTAGGAAGGATGTAGCAATGGTTGGATATTGAGTTATGAGTTAGAATGGGTTTGGCTGAGGGTTAGGGTTGTGGAATCTTATAGTTACAGTTGCAAGTACTTATACAGAGACAACAGATTCCGTAGCGCTTTACAATGGGGAAGCACAAACAGGAGACAGACATGATACAAGAAGAAAGACAACCCTGTCCGTAAGATAACTGTCCATGTAATACAGCACTTTAAACCAAAGCTCACTCAGACATCCCGTGAGCTTACAATTTAAGGGACGCGGGGAATGTGAATGAGATGGGAGCAGAGAGAAGGTGAAATTGGTCCCCAGAAGAATATTGTTAGGATTTCATGGGAAGGACCAGAAGTTTGGGCTTAGTAGGAGTAATTAGAGAGAGAAGTGGAGACAGCTGGAAAGGAGAGCTGATATTAGGGACTGGGCCTGGGTGGGCTGGGACAGCAGAGGGAAAGAGATGGAGGTCAGTCTGTGTGAGAATGCTGTGGAAAGAAAGTTAGGTTTAGTGAAAATGCTCAGGTTACTAAATGCTCAATGCGTGTTGCAGGGCGCAGAGGAAAAAAAATGGAGGTCAGTCTGTGTGAGAATGCTCATTGCTTGTTGCAGGGCGCAGCAGAGGGAAAGAGATGGAGGTCAGTCTGTGTGAGAATACTGTGGAAAGATTTGTGGAGAGATACGTCTGGCTCAGGTTGATGGGAATGATGGTTGATTTTAACCTGAAAACGGGTGGAGCATTATGGGACATGTTGTTCAGAAACATCTAGGGTGCCAAAGGTCACTATCACTACCCCTAAATTTACAATGCTGCAATAATGCCGTATGTTTTAGTATAAATGTATATTTTTAATTTATTAGCTTTTTAAAATATATATATTTATATAAATTTTTCAAATTTTTTAGCTGACCCATACCTTGCAGTGTCTAAATCAGGGATCCTCCCCCTAGATGTTTCCGAACTACGACTCCCATGATTCTGTGGTCATCTAATGCGTTAAAAGAATTCTGGGAATTGTAGGCAATCAATATCTGGGGGGGGGGGCAAAGTTGGAGACCCCCGGTCTAATTGCTGAGATGAAGTCCCAAGATGAAGTATGTCTTTTGGCCGTTTTAAGGGTTAGATTGATACGATGATGCTGGCTAATATCGGTCGTTAATGGGTTAAACAGAAGTTGGTCGTGCAGAGGCGTCGTTTATAGCCACCTATTATAAAAGAAATCTCCCCTGGGAGGACGCAATATATATAAAAGACAATGAGAGCGCCTCAACGATTTCCTTTCTAGGTCAGGTAAAGTACCTCTATCATCGTTTTAATTAATGCTCACCACAAGTCTGCTGCACGTAGGAGGATTCTGCTGCCATCATATGAAAATCCCATCACGTAGCTAACTAGAGGCTTCATCTGTATAACCGTGGGATCTGATTAGGAGAGGTTTTCGCTGGATTTTCTTACCAGCGCAGAATTCGATGTTGTATTATTAGGACAGGTAGGGATTGCTGCGCTGTCACGCTGACAGAGGTATTTAAATTGGATGCTTAATTCCACATCGATGAGACACCACAATATTAATTTCATGCTTAAAGAACATCTTGCTGTATCATTCAACCCCCCCACCCCCCCCCCATCCCCTAATCAATGAATTTTTCAGGATTGGTTATCTCAGATAAAATTGAACACATTAAGGTCCAAAAATTTTAATTCCTAAGGTACTAGGAACAGACTGGGTTTTTTGCCTTCTTTTGGATCAACAGCAGTAGGTTATGTGGGAGAGGCTGAACCCGATGGACGCATGTCTTTTTTCAGCCTATATAACTACTACTAACTATATAACTACTACTACTACTAATTAGCCGGACTTAAATCCTACTCGCCACTTCTGAGTCCCTTGGCTGGATTTACACCTCAGCAGCCTGAAGGCGCAGAAATCTGGAAAAGCCTAAAAGTTGTGAAAAAATAAATAAATACTAATTCATTTTTTTTTTTTTTTGCATTTTCTTATTTTAGTTTTATAAAGAAATGTGCCAAGGTGTCTTTCTCTGTAATATATATAGTGCATAAGAGTGAGACAGAGGTCATTTGCATATCCTACCCAGAATTCCTTGCTGCATATGGGGAATGTGGCACAGGAGCTCTGGGATGCAATTCTTTGAATTGCTGTGATGTGCAAGTGGCTTCTGCAATAATAAACACACTTATTATAGTGTGGAGGCATTTTATCTCACTTTTAGTCCTTCACCACAACCCTTGTAGATATATATATATATATATATATATATATATATAATATATATATATATATATATATATATATATATATATATATATATATATATATATATATATATATATATATATATATATATATACACATAAAATCGATAGGCTGTGTTAGTCCAGTTTGCCAAAATCACAAGTATAGCAATACGTAGTGATACCTTTTTTTATTGGACTAACGTTACATTTAAAAGACAAGCTTTCGAGAGGATTCCTCTCTTCCTCAGGTCTGGAAGCTATACTGATCAGTTCCTAGAATTGAACATTAGGACATAAAGGGTCACATGGGTGGGGGGGGGTTAGATGTCTTAAAGAGTGAGGTCAAATGGTATGTTCAAGATGGGAAAATAAACGCACGAGGGATCTTGGGCCCATAATAAATCAGAGATAAGATCATACAAAGATCATCAAGCAAAAAAACAAAAAACACAGAACAGTAAAGGCTGAAAGAGACATGAAAAAAAAAAAGCATCATAATGCTGGCTGATGCTTTTTTTTTTCTTCTTTTTTTTACATGTCTCTTTCAGCCTTTACTGTTTTGCGTAATGCTGTGCCACACTGTGGCTTTGTAGCAAAGATAAGGCTATGCAACAGTGTGGCATAGCATTGATTTTAGGGTTCTGTGTAATAACAGATCCAGGATGCATAAAAGTGAGATAGAGGTCATTTGCATATCCTACCCAGAATTCCTTGCTGCATATGGGGAATGTGGCACAGGAGCTCTGGGATGCAAGTCATCGAATTGCTGTGATGTGCAAGTGGCTTCTGCAATAATAAACACAACTAATTATAGTGTCGAGGCCTTTTATCTCACTTTTAGTCCTTCACCACAACCCATATAGACACTATATATATATTATGTAAGTTTATTAGTTCAGAAGCCATTTACACATCCCAGCAATTCAGAGAACTGCTTCACAGAGCTCATGTGCTACATTCCCCATGTGCAGCAATGAACTCTGGGTAAGACATGCAAATGATGTTTCTAATTTCTCATTTTTTTACATCCTAAGTCTGTTTTCACACAGAACCCTCTTACCAGTGCCATGCCATACTAGATGGCTTTTTTAAGCAAAGGATTATATATATATATAGTGTTTATTATTGCAGAAGCCTCTTGCACATCACAGCAATTCGATGAATTACTTCCCAGAGATCCTGTGCCACGTTCCCTATATGCAGCAAGGAATTCTGGGTAGGATATGCAAATGACCCCTGACTCGCTTTTCTGCATCCTGGGTCTGTTATTACACAGAACCCTAAAATCAACTCTGTGCCACACCGTGGCTTTCTAGCAGAGATAAGGTTTATGCAACTGGTCAAAGCCACTCCTAGGACAGTTTCGGGTTTGTTGGACCCTCATCAGCAGGAGCTAGGCATGATGACCAGTTGCAGTGGATGCTTGGGACCCTCACTGCAAATCAGTATCTACAAGGGTTGTGGTGGAGGAAAATAGTGAGATAAAAAGCCTCCACACTATGATAAGTGTGTTTATTATTGCAGAAGCCACTTGCACATCACAGCAATTCAATGAATAAAGGACCTGTTCCTCCGTGAGTTTATCCCATGATGGGCAGTCATTAGCTTTGCAGAGTAGGACCTGTCAGAGGGTGGATTACATTGACGCTGTTGGCAGGCTTAAGCAATTCATGGCCGTTCATTGCTAACTAAATTTCCACCATTTTATTCAACAAAGCTTAGGCTAGGGTCAGACGAACGCAGCTTTAACGTGCGTTTAGCCGCACAAAATCACGGCCGTGCTAGCAGCAAATGACGTCCAATGCCGGGGAACACACGAAGTACGGCCGCACGAAAGTTCGTCCGCGCAACGCAAGTGGCAAACGAACGCATTTTTTCGAGAACGTCAAACCGCTACTACTGACGTACAGAGTGCGCTGCGGCCGCATAGCGGCGTGTGTGTGTGATTGGGAGACGTCAGACGCTGCTAATGTCCGGCCAACATAACGTCCAGACACAAAAAGTGTTTTATTGATGATCCGTACAAAATCACGGACGACAAGGCGCATCGTATGACCGCTACCGCGTATTCCGTGAAAAAATATGTCCGTTCGTTCGACCGCACTTTTCCACGGTCGACGCGAAAAATGCGTTCGTCTGACCCTAGCCTAAGATGTAAGAATTTTTCACCATGTGGTAAAAGCTGGTATTATGCACCCATGCATGGAGCTGTTGTTGCAGGTTTTTGAATGTGTTTGACTGGAGTGCTCTCTCCCTGGTTTTGTTGTGTATTTTATTTTTGAGATGCACCCGCACTGAAATGTTTAGTTTAGGTTGAGTGCTGCCCCCCCATTCTATATGAATCACTTGGGTAAGCACCCCTCCCTGCCACAGGTACTCCTCCTCCAAGTTCTATTTAACCTTGATCTGCGGGAGCTCCAGAAAGGACCTGTTCCTCAGTGAGTTTATCCCATGATGGGCAGTCATTAGGTTTGCAGAGTAGGACCTGTCAGAGGGTGGATTACATTGACGATGTTGGGAGGCTTAAAGCAATTCACAGCCGTTCATTGCAAACTAAATTTCCACCATTTTATTCAACAAAGCTTAGATTTAAGAATTTTTCACCATGTGGTAAAAGCTGGTATGTACTCATGCATGGAGCTATTGTTGCAGGTTTTTGAATGTGTTTGACTGGAGTGCTCTCTCCCTGGTTTTGTTTATATATATATATTTTAACAGTTGTAGGAGCACTCACGGTGAAACATTAAAAAATACCGACGTTTTGGCCCATAAAAGTGCCTTTATCAAGGATAAAAGGATTAATGTGTCACCCCTGTATTTATACTGTATAAAATGAAATGGCTTACCAACCGTGTACCGCGCTGCCCACAACCTCGCCAACCCAGAACTGACGTGCCAGTATCGGCTCTGCGCATCCTGACACGTCACTTCCGGTTTCTCTACACGAAAGGAACCGCAACCCCCATAGATTGTTTCGGCGTTTGAGGGAAGCAAGCTTTACTGGTCGCAGAGGTGGGAGTACGTCAACCCATCATGCATGCAAGCTACGACAACATCTACGCCCAGGACACGACTCCAGAACACTCTTGTTTGAGGTAGAGAGAGCCCTGAAAAACTTTGTGCAGCCACATGTCAGCATGAAGGCACATGGCTACACTTGGTATTCTTGGCACAGAAAGCTATGCCAGGCTCTGAGTGACAGGGGTGAGCCGTGTGTCCCACATCTACTTCCATCCAGTCTGTGATTGCTGGTGTGATGGAAAATAAGCCGGAAGGTTGGCCTCACCGGGCAGGAGCTCACAGGAAAACATCTCAAGAAACCAGAAACCACACGTATGATCTAATCATGACGTAAGACGTGCCATCACGGATACAGCTACGGCATGCAGATATCATTGCGTACGGGGAATAATTCACAGCTTTCTTGAATTGCACAGACTCTGCATTAGTTATGAAACACTCAAACAAAGGAAAGGGAATGTTACCCTGAAGATGAATATTTTAATCAGTGTGCGAATACATAACCCAGCCACAGCACATTTCCACAGAGCTGTCAGCCATTAAGAGCCGCAACTCAAGAATAAATCAGCTTTTAAATGATTGATAGCTTTGTGCGCTTTGCGCTGTGCCCACTCCCGCGAGCTTCAGCCATCTAACGGGCCACGATGATATGCAAAACGAAATTACATTGAGGAGGGAGGGAGAGTGAAATCCATGCTGAAAAATAACATGCTGTAAGTGCAAGAAGAAAGAGATATTTACATTATTTAATGGAAGTTTACTTGTATTTTTGAGAGTATTAAAAAAATAAAACCAATTATAAGACATTAGATCTATTTCTCTACATCCATCCAATTATTTATTGATTGGTCCCTATCTCGCTATCAATCTATCTACATCCGTATCTATTTATCGGTCATATCTCTATCTCTCTCTCTCTGTCTTATCTCTATCTATCCATCCAACCATCCATCGATGTGTATCTATCTATTTACAGTATTTATCTGTCATATCTCTATTTATCCATCCAACCATCCATCGATGTGTATCTATCTATCCATCCAACCATCCATCGATGTGTATCTATCTATTTATTTATCTGTCTTATCTCTATCTATCCATCCAACCATCCATTGATGTGTATCTGTCTATTTATCTGTCATATCTCTATCTCTCTCTGTCATATCTCTATCTATCCATCCAACCATCCATCGATGTGTATCTATCTATCCATCCAACCATCCATCGATGTGTATCTATCTATTTATTTATCTGTCATATCTCTATCTATCTCTCTCTGTCATATCTCTATCTATCCATCCAACCATCCATCTATGTGTATCTATTTCTCTCTACCTACCTATTTGTGTATCTACCAATCCATAATCTACAGTATCTGTACCTCTCCACTTATCTATTTATTTATCTTATCTGTCTATCATATACATCTAATCTACCATCTGTCTATATTTCTATCCATTTATTTACCGACTGTCCCTATCTAGCTATCAATCTATCTATGTGTATCTCTATCTACCTGTAAACATCTATATCTATCTATATCTATTCATCTGTCTATCGTTATCAATCTATTTATCCACCCGTCTGTCCGTCCATCATCCATCCACCCGCCCATCCAGCCATCCAGCCAGCCATCCATCCGCATCTATTTCTATATATCTGCCCGTCTATCTGTATTTATCTATTTCTATCAGTTTATCCTTTTATCTATCTAACTATCCATCCACCTCTACCACCTATCTGTATCTGTCTGTTTCTATCGATCTGTATCTATCAAGTCCATCATTCCTCCACCCACTCATCCACCCACTCATCTATCCATCCGTGCCTATTTTTATATATCCATCTATTTATCTATCTATATTTATCTATCGATCTGTATCTATCAAGTCCATCATTCATCCACCCACTCATCCATCCGTCCGTATCTATTTTTATCTATCCATCTATTTATCTGTATTTATCTATCGATATGTATCTTTCAAGTCCATCATTCATCCACCCACTCATCCATCCATCCGTATCTATTTTTTCTATCATCTACTTATCTATCTACCCTTCTATCTATCGATCTGTATCTATCAAGTCCATCATTCACCCACCCATTCATCCATCCATCCGTGTCTATTTTTATCTATCCATCTATTTATCTATCTGTATTTATCTATTAATTTTATTTTATTTATTTATTTATAAAGTGTTTTACCAGGAAGGAAACATTGAGATGTCTCTCGTTTTCAAGTATGTCCTGGGATATTTCTATCGATCTGTATCCATCAATTTATGTTTCTATATGTCTGTATCTTTCTTCCATCCATCCATCAGTATCTGTCTATCTATTTATCTTTGACAACAAGTTCTGTGGGGAAGCTCTCTCAAAAATGAATAAAAATAAATGTTATTGTAATTAACAGGGAAAACCAAAATGCGGCTTGAATTGAAGGGTAGCATTGAACTTATTAGACGATAAACTGAAAATACTAATAATTGCTGGTTCTTTTTTAATAAACAATATAGTGAACAGTTTGATAAACCGGACCTGATTTAGATTCCTTTTTGACATTACGCCAATTATTTGGCTGTGGAAAAACAAATTCATACAGATAACGAACAACCTCTGCCAAGCGTGTACCATGGATTCCATTAGAATGCTGCTGCTACAGTGTAGCTGTTTTAACAAGCAACAGAGGGTTTCCTATTGGCTTATGATGATGTCATGATTTATGGCAGATTGTGATTCTTTCTGCTGTAGGAGCGGAGTCTGCAGCGGCGTCAGAAATGCAGCTCGGTGTGACCAGCCAGATTCTACATCCTTACCTCATTTTTACACCCTTTCCTAATTTATTTATTTAGAAAGTATTTTACCAGGAAGGATACATTGAGATTTCTCTCGTTTTCAAGTATGTCCTGGGTGCTAATCATTTCTAATATTCTGTATCCTCTGAAATGATGTGGATAGGGGAGAACGGAAAATGCTCCATAGCAGTTGGGATGCTTTAGGATCCCCTTCACCTTTGTAGGCGTTTTTTGTCACATTCATTATTTTTTATTGCTTTTTTTTCTTATCACAGTAACAAAGCTAACAGAGACATTTTCACTGAGAAACGCAAGTATAGGTTTGTGAAGCCGGCATAGGTCGATAAGATAACTACAGCATTTAGGCTAAGGTCAGACTAACGCATTTTTCGCGTTGTCCGTGAAAAAGTGCGTTCGAATGAATGGACGCATTTTTTCACGGAATAAGCGATAGCGGTCATACGATGCGCATTTCCGTCCGTGATTTTGTACGGATCATCAATAAAACACTTTTTGCGTCTGGACGTTATGTTGGCCGGACATTCACAGCGTCTGACGTCTCCTAATCATGCACACACGCTGCTAGCGGATGCAGCGCACTCTGTACGTCAGTACTAGCGGTTTGACGTCCTCGAAAAAATGCGTTTGTTTGCCACTTGCGCTGCGCGGCCGCACTTTTGTGTGGCCGTTCTTCGTATGCTGCCCGGCATTGGACGTAATTTGCTGCTAGCGCGGCCGTGATTTAGTGCGGTTAAACGCATGTTAATACTGCGTTAGTCTGACCTTGGCCTTAGGGCTCTATTACATTGTCCGCGCAAATTCGTACCCGCAGAGCTTTTTTTTTTGCGGGCTGCGTTAAATGTTAACGCACGTAAATTAACGCTGGTATCACGATCTGAGCGCATTTTCTCATCCGTCCAAAAATAACGCGCGTAAAAAAGAAGCGCAAAAACACCGCGCATTAACGTTGCGCGCAGAAATCGGTGTGCGGACTGTTTTTTCACGCAATTCAGCCAATCAGAATTGAGAACCACAATTGTCTCCCGTTACGTTTTTGCGCCTGTCAAAATCAATCTGCGCATATATGCTGCATCAATAATAAAAACACGCACAACTTCTCAATTTTATTGTTTGGGTATGTGTAGAATGTGTAACTATACGTTGCTGCCTATTTTTTTTTGGGGCTGGTGTATTTGGTTTCGGCCAGAACGTTCAGATTTGCCGTTACCACTAGCTTTTCAAAGACGTTAAAATTATGCACGCAAACAGTGTTCATTAAATTTTGCGCATAGATTGTAATACCATTTGCGTACCAGCGCACAAATGCATTTGCGCTCACAATGTTAAGAATAGGACGCGCAACGCACATTACGCAGGTTCGAGCGGGTTCACCCGCAGTAGACGTTAACGCGCATTTTTTGCACAGACATTGTAATACGACGTTCGGCGCAAAGGGTTTTGCCCCTCGCGTTAATGCATTTTTGCGCACGCGTTAACGTTTGCGCGAAGAATGTAATAGAGCCCGTAATGTCTCCTGTACTTATCGTGTTGAATAGAATCGCTATTCCATTCTTGCCGCAAACTGGGCTTGCGGCTTGAATGTAGAAATTCCCTGTGCGAGGTTACTGTAAATTAACGTCTCCTATACTTATTACAGGAGATGTCAATTTTCACCTGTGCGTGGAAGCGTGAGCAATTCCAATATCGCCTGCGCTTCCACCGAGAAATACCATATCCTTAAAGCGGGTGTTAAGTGATTTTGCATTTTCAAAATCACATAACACGCTGTGAAAAACCCCCATTGAAATCCAAACTAACCTCTCATGCCGCGGTAGGGAGGGAGGCGCGATCCACCTCTTCCTCTCGCCGGCAGCAGAGTGAGAATTTGGAATTAATAGTTCCTAGTCTCCCTCCACGATTCCTCTGCGGTGCTGCGCGATGTTGTGAGAGCGAGCTTGCGCTGAGGTCCTATGGACTCCAAGAGCCAATACTCACGGTGGCATGGAGGACCGCTGCCAGCATCAGGCAGACTCACGCTTCCTTTCAAGGCCAGGCGCTGATGAAGCACCTACCCCAGGAATACGGACGGTAAACTGGTGACGGTAGAGAAAATACGCAAGGACAGATTTTCCTGCTTGACATCTGCATTTTACCGACAACTAGGGTATAGGGCCCAGATTTGGGCTTGCACACAGGTTCATATTTCTTACTTACAAACTGTTATAAAAAATAAAAAAACAAGTAATTTTCTTGTTTTTTTTACTATGATTCAAATAGGAAAAACTCGGACCAAAAAGGTCAAAAGCAGGAGCAATTAATTGATCTACACCCTTCCCCACCTGCACAAGCCTAGGTGACGCCTCCTACAATTGTTTCTTTACAGATTACGTTACAAAACGAAGAAGGGCCAGGCACTCGATCTCCAAGAATGGCATGTTTATTGGAAACAGCTGGCAATATTTCAGCTGTACGCATTAGTTCTTCTCATCTACAGAGAAGGCTTGAGGAACGGCTCACGAAGAGCCAAAACGTTGGCAGTTACCTCAAAGAAACCTGTTCTTGGAGACTGAGTGTTCGGCCCTTCTTCTTTGTCCTTGGACTGTGTTGCGCGGGAGTTGACTTGTCTGAGGTTTGCTCTCCATGTTTCTTTAAAAGGTTGTGTGCTTGTCCTACTTCATACCTGTACAGATTATTTTACAATCTGCAAGCATCCTAGTCCATACTATGTACAACCCGTTAGTTGAAAGCAACATTAATATGGATCTCAACGCTGATCGTGGTTCCAGAACACATGTGGAAGTCCTATTGGAAAACATCTAGACCAGGGCTGTCAAGCTACGGCCCTCCAGATGTTTCCAAAGTCCATCTCCCATTAGTCTCTGTCCATCTATTGTATTGAAAGAATTCAGGAAATTGTAGAACTCAACATCTGGGGGTCTGAAGGTTTGACATCCCTGATGTATACATTTTATTGCAGATCAACAAAATTATCAATATTTCTGTATCCTGTCGATAAATATATAACAGGCTGAACTCGGTGGACACACGTCTTTTTTTTTCAGCCTAAGTAACTATGTAACATGAAGGCTACAGATATATAACACTTAATGTAAAATATCCCCATAGCACTCTCTCTATATATAGTTTTAATTGTCCATTAACGTCAATTATTTCAAAGTGCACTGTCATCATTTTACAAATTCCAACCTAATATAATTGTCTGCTAAACTAAGGTATAAGTGCTCCTATCGTCCCATACATCATTGTCTTTTAACGTCCGATTTTGGTCCACAAATAAACCCTTAATATCTCATTCTATAGCTCTTTGTTTCCTAATTGTGTACTCCACCTATTAATTCTTCTAGTTTCCCTCTGTGATCCCTGCAAATGCTCCATTTAGCTTCACTCTGTTGTTCCAAATGACCTTCCTCTTCAACCTTCATCTATTGGTCCACAAAACATTCTCTATAAAACCTCCTGTCACTCAACCACTCCTATAACAAACTCGCTAGATATATATATATGCCAGGCCTCAAAATTTCAAGTCCTAAGAGTTACTCGCCACTAGTTTCCCCACCTAACCCCTTTCCAGCATTGCCTCTGCATTCCCACTCGCCCTCATGTAATTTCCACTCGCCAAATGCGAGCAGGCGAGTGGAAATTTTGAGGCCTGATATATGCCATATAACATCTCTATAGCTTTTTTTTCTATAGGGTGCATGCTATCAACTTCTCACAGCAGCTTGTAGGTAGTATCTCGCAACTCCAAATTACCATTAGCCTAGCCGCCTTAGTCTTACAGGGTTATTCACAGAACACCAAAATTCCATCGGAATTTCAGTGCTCTTTCGTTCCCCGCACTTTGCGGAATCAAATTCCCAGACCCTGTGGTGAATTTACCAGTCACTGCAGAATCCCCAAAGTGCAGGGAACGGATCCGAAAATCTGGTGAAAATCGGCTGAAAACTCGCCAAAATCCCACAGAAACCCTCCCCCTGCCAATACGATCCGAAATGCTGCAGAAAACCCGCTGACCGATCCGCCGCACACAGCGCCAACCAGCCGCTGGAAGAAGTTGACAGGCCGATGAACGTGGCAAAAAAAAAATGTTAGTGTTTGAACTGTAAAATGTGGTGGCTACCAGGGCTAACGTTAACGCTCACTTAGGTGAGCGCTAACGTTAGCACCAAGAGTGTAATGTAGCCCAAAATCACTTAACACTTCATTCTAAAAGGGCTTGAAAAATTCCTTATTTACCTGAGATCCCAAGGTGCAGAGTCAAAATAGTTGCTACCTCTTGGCGCAAGATTGGGAACAAATAGTTCCCAATTTCCTTTGTGTCTCCCTCCACAGCCCCTGCAAGACCCCTCCCAAACGACCTCTTGCAAAGTCGCGATGGGCTCCATGGAGTCCAATGGACTCCAGAAGCTAATACCAATGGAGGCGCATAGCTCTGCCGTTTTCAGAATGAAATATATTCTGACTCAAACCAATGATACAGCAGCTTGGCTCTAATAGATCATATAATGGCGTATGGAAAATGGCTTCCGCAGCTTTATTCTACTTTTGCCTCTCCATTAATGGCTCGTTTGGGATCTAGCTCTTGCTATTTAAGGAAATCTGAGTATTGTTCTACTCGGGTTGACAAGTTGACTTTAAAGAAGATCTTAGTATTATCCCACAGCACTGGAGGCTCATCCATGGGGGCAGCTGTGGCAGCGCCCCACCACTTTTTTAGACAATCCCCCCTCTTCAAAATAAAAACTAAAACAGGAAGAGGAATGACCGAATCATAGAAGAACCCATCAACCTGACATCTAATTTTCCTTTGTTTTACAAATCCCATGATGCTTTAAACTTCCCTCTGATTGACTAGGATATTGTAATCTACAGGGTTTTTTTGTAGCCACAGTTTGTAAATTTGGAAAAAAAGATGTATAAATGCAGTATAATTATAGCGTAGCTATTAACGTGGAGTGTCAGAACAGCTCAACTGATGCTTGCCACATTGGCGGCAGATCTGCCGGGTAAAAATGTGGTAGGTCTGCTGGGGGAGACTCCACAGCAATAAAACTCACAGTAATGTGCACTGTATATGATTGAATCACAGAGAGAAACAAAGCTGACAGTAATACAGTATGTGGTGTGTATGAGTGTATGACAGAGCTCCACAGCAATAAAACTCACAGTAAGGTGTATGTGTATGACAGAGCTCCACTGCAATAAAACTCACAGTAAGGTGTATGTGTATGACAGAGCTCCACTGCAATAAAACTCACAGTAAGGTGTATGTGTATGACAGAGCTCCACTGCAATAACACTCACAGTAATGTGCAGTGTGTATGACCGTATCACAGAGCTGTACAGCAATAAAACTCACACTCATACACACCGCACATTACTGTATCGCAGAGCTCCAAAGCAATAAAACTCACAATAATATACAGTGTGTATGTGTATCACAGGGCTCTGCAGCAGTAAAGCTCACAAGAATGTGTGGTGCGTATGATTGATTCACAGAGCTTCACAGCCTTAAAACTCAGGGTACTGTCCAGTGTGTAGGATTGTATCACAATGCTCTGCCACAATAAAACTCATAATAATGTGCAGTGTGTATGAGAGTATCACAGAGCTTCACTGCATTAAAACTCAGTAATGCTCTCTGTGCATGCACATATTACAGAATTCCACAGCAATAAAACGCCTAGTAATGGGCAGTGCAAATAACAGAGCTCCAAAGAAACCGCCTTGCGGCCAAGCCCCCCCCCCCGACCTTGCGGCCAAGTCTCAACTGATCTGAACCAAACAACGCAAAGAAAACCAAATCTTTGCCTCCAAGCTTGTGTCTGCACACACAGCTCAGTGATCAGGGTTCGGAAATACTCATGACCACATTTCTTCAAGACTGCTTGCTGTAGCCGGAACATTATTATTAGACGTTCAGCGGAGTCACTTGGACGAAATCATCTTAACCTCAAGTCAGGAAATATTCATTTCCTTTGCTGTTTTATGGCTGGTCTTCTACATTTCGATAAATATTATATGACAAATGCTTCCAGCGCTGGCATGGTGTCATCTGAAGTGCCTACCCTTTCACCCAGCAAAGAGCTCATGTTTTCGTTCTTCCTGAGAGTAGCTTTAAGCGCATGGACTCACCTGATATTAATGCTCCTCAGAACTTTATGTATAGTCACCGCAGCAGACAAAGTTGATAAAGGAAAACAGAACTGAATTGATAAGAAAACCAAGGTGCCTATTAGTAGGTGGATATCCCAGAAATAGCCCCGTCTAATGTCAATCAACTGGCATTTGGGCCAGGGACTTTAGCACTCAATAGACTTGCCTCACCTAACGACCTTTCACCTCCCATTTTCAGGCTATTCTACATTATATTCTTTTTTATATATTATATGTTTAACATCCAGGAGAATAGTTTTTTGATGATCAGCTTTAAAGAAGCAGCGCAGTGTTTTGAAATGTATTAAAATAAAAGGGGCGGCCATTTTGAATAAATTGAAAGATGGTCAGAAGGCAATGAATCATGGATAGGCTCTTGGTTTAATATGTAATATCCCACTAAGCATCCGTTCCACAGCAGTATAACGTATGCTACAAAGATTTTATGAATCTATCCTCATCTAGGGTTTTGCATCTTAGGTATATTCTGCTTGGCTGGTCATTTTGCTAGCCAATCAAACGCTGCCTCAATGCCGTATCAATATTGGTTATTTCTTCTGTATCTCCCTGTTGTTTTTCTCCAATTAAAAGTATTAGAAGCACTGTCCGTGACTTTTACTTGCACGTCTGGGCTATTCCATTAAAATGAAATGTATAACAGGACATTACTGACCTTTTAATACACACATTATCCTTGAAGAGTCCATTTAAAATGCTCTTCCCGTTCTGTTGAACCACATTACCCACTGCATAACCATCATCCTTCAGATCCAGTATTTTACAGCACACGATAATGGTGTTAGAGTGCACCTGGAATTGCTGCGGAATGATGCATTTCTGAGAGCCAAAGGGTTAAGCTTAACGTACGCCTGTAACAAGTTTTCTCATCCCCCTCGGATGTGGATTATAGAGCAGGGATTACTAATTTTTCATCTTGTTAATTAAATCTCCAGGTAGCAAATGACTTGCTTGTAAGAACTTAATAAAACTACAAAACAGGCAATAATGATTATTTCCGCTTCATGCAATGTGCGTCTCTAGATTCTATTTACTGAATGCCGAGTGTATACATAGAAAGACAGATAAAACCATCCAGAAATCTCCATCAAATCACACACATAAACACAAATATATATTTAACGAGCTTTTCTGCGAGAATTACAAGCCTACAAGCAATCTGTCGCACTCTGTGGTCCATGAACTATGATGATGTTGTGATATTATTGTATCTTGAGTCATGCTTTGTGTTATAGATCCATCCATGTCTCATTATCAGGACCACCAGTGCAAATATTTTGGGGCATACTGTTGCATTTTGCCCCCCTATACCAAACATTGCCTTATAGATATGTGCCTGATAAGAGTTGTGTAAGTGTTTGTGTGTCCGTATGTGTGTGATGATTGCTATCTGAGTGAACGGGATTGTCTTTGTGGGATGTGAGCGTGTGTGTTGGTGTGTCACAGGCTTATGAGATGGGAGTATGTGGGGTTGGTGATGTGGAATGGGAGTGTGCGTGGGAATGGCTATATGGAATGGGAGTAAATTTGGAGTTGGCTATGAAGGATGAAAGTGAGTGTAGGGTTGGTTCTGTAGGACAGGATTGAGTGTGGTCATAGCTATGTGGGATAGGAGAGAATGTTGGCAAGTCTATGTGGGACGGAAGTGAGTTTGGATTTGGCTATGGAGGATGAACGTGAGTGTAGGGCTAGCTATATGGAACAGAAGTGAAGGTGAGCATGCTATGTGGGGTAGGAGTGAGTTTGGAAGGTTGGAGTTGGGTATGGAGGATGAAAGTGACTGAAGGGTTGGCTCTGTGGGACAGGAGTGAGTGTGGTCATGGCATTGTGGGATAAGAGTGAATGTGGGCAAGGCTATGTGGGACGTGAGTGAGTTTGGAGTTGGCTATGAAGCATGAAAGTGAGTGTAGGGTTGGTTCTGTAGGACAGGAGTGAGTGTGGTCATGGCATTGTGGGGTAAGAGTGAATGTTGGCAAGGCTATGTGGGACGGGAGTGAGTTTGGATATGGCTATGGAGGATGAACGTGAGTGTAGGGCTAGCTATATGGGACAGAAGTGAAGGTGGGCATGCTATGTGGGATAGGAGTGAGTTTGGAAGGTTGGATTTGGGTATGGAGGATGAAAGTGACTGAAGGGTTGGCTCTGTGGGACAGGAGTGAGTGTGGTCATGGCATTGTGGGATAAGAGTGAATGTGGGCAAGGCTTTGTGGGACGGGAGTAAGTTTGGAGTTGGCTATCGAGGATGAACATGAGTGTAGGGCTAGCTATATGGGACAGAAGTGAAGGTGGGCATGCTACGTGGGATAGGAGTGAGTTTGGAAGGTTGGATTTGGGTATGGAGGATTAAAGTGAGTACGGGGTTGGCTATAATGGACAGGACTGAGTTTGGGCTAGCTATATGGGATGGGAGTGAGTTTGGGGATGCTATGAGGGATGGGGTGCATTTTGTTGCTATGGGTGATGATATGGGTGAGTGTGGGGCTAGTTATATGGGATGGGAGTGTGTTTGGAGTTGGCTATGTGAGGTGAATGTGCGGAGGACTATGTGGTATGAGAGTGTGTGGTGCTGGCTGTGTGGGTTTGGAGTGAGTGCGGGGTTGCCTGCATTGTTTGGAATTAGTAGATTTGGGATTTTTGGCATGGCCAGGTGGTATCAGGAAGCCTCTGACAGCAGATAGTTGCCTGCTCGCTCTTCCTTTGGTAGACGGGTGGAGCAAGAACACATGTGATCCCACTTCTATGGAGGAACCCACGTCTGGGCATTCAAAGCAAACAAGTGGTTCATATTGCATAGAATAGAGGGCCAGTAAACCAATGATTTTGTGTTCCTTATGACAGCAGAAGCACTGTTTATTATTCTTTCTTTTTGCATTAAGCAGGTTCAGGAGCCCTCAACCAAAATCCCTAAAATTATCCTTTAATCGATAATCTGAATATAACAGCAGATACTGGTCAAATGATATGATGCCGGCAAGCCAAAGAATTCAAGTCGCAGTCTGGACTTTTAAGTCACCTATGATCATTTTATCTTTCAACCATTCTATAGAATTGCAGTATAGTTTAAGTTCTACAGAATACTACGGTTTAACTATAAATACAAGGCCCACCAGATTTAGAAGAAAGACTCACCAAGGCCCCGCTGCATCCAAAGTTCATCAATCTTTAAAAAGGTCCAACCTTTCACACTTCAAATACATATCACGATGACTTCCACTACTGGATAGAGAGGTACAGTATGTCCAGTATCTTGTTAAAAATATTCAGTTATGAGTAGGTTAAAGATATGTCTTGTCTTTGTATCATAGTGTCACTGGTATGAACCAAAATGCAGAAGTAAAGGAGACCACAGTGAAGAACCCTGAAGAAGAACCAATCCTTATAACAGACATATAAAAAGCACTAAAAATCTGGTTAGTCATGGACAAGCCTGAAGTCTGAAGAACAGAGATACACAAAGAACGAGATGGCATGCCGACTGCCGAGGACTAGTGCTGGAGGTATCTGTGTAGTAAAACACTGGAGAATAAAAGGGTGGTCAAGAAGAAGATGGGGTCTGGTACACAAAACACAAACAATAGCAAAAACAAATGCACTGAAGGACAGAATAAACCACGACAGGGCACTGTTCGTTACGGTCTGAGGCTTTTTATAGGAACAAGACAGCTTACGTCTGTCTGCATCACTTTCATGCACCAAAATGTGTGAAATTGATGAAGAACGTATAACCCCAAGATACTCAGACCCACGCGACAGACGCAATGGCATGTGTGGTATATTCTGCAGCAACACATGTCTATAGCGGTTGGACATGAGCAAAATGGTGGAAACTGAAGAGTGAGAGGCAGGACAGATAGATAGTCTCTTGACCTATCAGAACTGGAGAGTCCTGCACTACTCTACAGGCCTTGGTAGTCATCTGGTGGACATTGGGGCATATTTTCCGGCTGTGATACGGAACACAGTTGAAGTATGCTGAAAGGTAACAGTTGGAGGTGACTATGGCGAATAATGAATAAAAATTCAGAACATAAAAAATTACCGTACAGCCCTGGGACCTCCAAATTCGTCTTATGAGTTTTACCTTGATTCACAGGATCTACACAGTAATCATAATATTTTTCAGTACATATGTTTTACTGCTAAACAACAGATGTTCATTCTTTGTAGACCCAACCATTTGAAGATGCTTCTAGTAGAAACGTTCTACTACCACATGGATAACATCACACATCAGGTTTGAGACTCTAACTATACCGTCTTATTATATTTTGGTTTAGCCTGCCATGTTAGAACGCAAGGCCAGGTTCTGGAACCTGGAGAGTCTCAATCTACAGAGGATACCATGGGCAGAGATCCAGAGATCACACATGACTATTGAACCTGAAGGAGACCACATGGAATGTTGCAATATGTTGCGATAAAGTCATAGCCAACGATTCAATCTTCCGGACCGTGGATAAATAGAGTCAAGGTTTTGACAGGACACGAGTGACGTGTCTTTGCTGGTCGAATTTCATTTTTTACTCGACTTTCGACCAGAAAGAAATGAAAATCAACTAGAAAGAAAACTTTTGCAATAACCTAAGGGCAACTGAGGGGAGCAGGAGGACTCAGTCTTAGAAGCGAGACAGACGCATTCATTTGCTTGCTTGTTTGAATTGTAAATTGGGTGGAGGTGGAAGCTTGCAAATAAAAAAAAGAAAATGCCATTTCCTCGGCAATTATACGGTCCATTATGGCAGCACTCAAAGGTAACGGGGCTCTTGAAAGCTCCGCTATTAACGATGGCACACAATTACCATTCCTATCCGTGCATTTTAAGTCAGATTTCTGATACAATCCAGTACTCGGAGTGGACATGGTGCTATGATGGTTTTGGCAAGAGAATGATCGCATGGGATGTCTGATGTAGAAAAGACAATGACACATCACTCAGGAGAGCATAAGGAATGTCAATTTTATAGCTGAAAGGATTGTTCTTGGGGGTTATTAGTGATGCTTACTTGACTTTCTTGCCAAGCAAAGGAACAGGAAAAATATTTCTAAAGACCCAAGAGAAAAAAAACAGAAAAGAAAAAAAAACCTGAAAATCACAGATGGTCGACAAAAGAAAATATAACATTTTATTTGGGGTGAATTTTATAAACATATGCCTGAGGGTCTGATAGAGCTATCACATATTAACTTCTCATTTTCATTATCCCTGCATGATATCCTTCATTTCTGTGAGATACGGCAATAACACACAGTAATATGCAATATGTATGCACGTAATGGAGAACCACATCAAGAAAACAACCAGTAATGTGCAGTGTGTATGAGCGTATCACAGATTTCGACAGCAATGAAACTAACATTAATATGCCATGTGTATGAGCTTGTCAGAGCTCCACAGCAATAAAATTCACAACAATGTGTGGCGTGCTTGAGCGTATTACAGAGGGCTAGAACAATAAAACTCACAGTATGGTGTCATCATGGGTATGAGTATCATAGAACTCTACAGTATCGTGCAGTACTTCTAAGTATATCACAGAGCTCCACATCAATAAAGCTCACAATAATGTGTTGTGTGCATAAGCCTATTACGGAGGTCCACAACAATAAAACTCACAGTACTGTGCGGTGTGTATGATTATATCACAGAGCTCCAGTCATAAAACTCCCAGTAATGTGCAGAGTGTATGAGTATATCACAGAGCTCCACAGCAATAAAGCTCAGTGTAATGTGTGGTGTGTATGAGCGTATCACAGAGCTCCACAGCAATAAAGCTCACAATAATGGGCCATGTGTATAAATGTATCACAGAGCTCCACAGCAATAAAACTCACAGTAATGTGTAGTGTGTTTGATTATATCACAGAGCTTCATAGCCATAAAACTCACAGTAATGTGCAGTGTGTATGGATGTATCACAGAGCTCCACAGCCATAAAACTCACAGTAATGTGCGGTGTGTATGATTGTATCACAGAGCTCCACGGCCATAAACCTCCCAGTAATGTGCAGTGTGTATGAGTATATCACAGAGCTCCACAGCAATAAAACTCACAGTAATGTGCGGTGTGTATGAGCGTATCACAGAGCTCCACAGCAATAAAGCGCACAATAATGGTCAATGTGTATGAATGTATCACAGAGCTCCACAGCCATAAAACTCACAGTAATGTTCGCTGTTTGTATGAGTGTATCACAGAGCCCTGCAGCAATAAAACGCTCAGTAATGTGTGTTGCATGTGAGCGTATCACAGAGCTCTGCAGCAATAGAATGCACAGTAATGTGTTCTATGTGCATGAGAGTATCACAGAGCTCTGCAGCAATAGAATGCACAGTAATGTGTTCTATGTGCATGAGTGTATCACAGAGCTCTGCAGCAATAAAACGCTCAGTAATGTGTGTTGCGTGTGAGCGTATCACAGAGCTCTGCAGCAATAGAGCGCACAGTAATGTGTTCTACGTGTATGAGAGTATCACAGATACACATTCAATGTGATTCTAATAAATACAGTAACTTAAAATTCAGAAATGAAAATCAACATTTATAGTTTAAAAACAGTAAGACTGGAGAAAACGGTGGTTTATAACTTATAAAATAAATGCAAGGACTCTTATTCCCAGAAAGAGAAGATTATTTCCAAATGTTTTTCTGACGATAATCACTTCTGATCTCCCAATGCACGAGTGTCTGTGTCTTCCTGTGTACATAGAACATTATATTGTCCCCCAGGATATTTCCTAAGAATTGTCAAGTTCTTTTCTCAGATCTCCACTTGACTGGAGTCTGGATATCATTTGTATATTCTCCCATATGCTCCACTATCATCAATATTAAATTAATATACCAGACATTAAACTCAAGCTTCTGAGCAAATCTGTGCATAACGAGAGACTTTTTCAATGGCTGATGGAGCCACCAGAGATTTCGGGTCACTGTGCAAGTCTCATAAGAATTATTTCAACATCTATGTACTCTTTGTGGCTTGTGATAAATCAAAAAAATTCTAAAACAGTATCAAAACCAAAATGAATGGTAACTGGAGTCTACCAGCCAAGACTGTCTTGTGTCCATTGTGCTGCCTAGTCAAGGACTTTCAAATTCCAGCCCACGGACGGTTCTGAACTACATTTCCCATGATTCTCTGGACATTTATTGCATTCAAATAATTCTGGGAATTGTAGGCAATCAACATTGGGGGCTGGTGGGTGGATTTTGACAGCCCTGACCTAGTATATCTTATGGATGTTTGTGTTGCAATAAGTCCCATGAGGAACTGAAGCAGGAACCGAGTCACTAACAGGGTTATTCAAAGAGATCCGAATGGCTGCCGAAAGGTTCTTTCTTGGCTATTCGGCTATCCAGAGAGCAGGCAATTCACCAAATCCTGGCGAATTGCCTGCACATACGGTGCCTGTTCGGTGCCTGTTTGAGAGCAGTGAAATCCCCCAAAAAAGCACTGCTTCGGCTATTCAGAGACCACAAACCAGCAGTGAAAGGTTCCCGAATTGCCCTGCCATTCGGTGGTTTAATGCGACAGATTTATTCAGGCGAATCCCATAGGCTTCAATGTTAAAAATATTCCCGTTTTAATTCGATATCTAATAAACCGTTCATTATAATATTCTGCAGTAAAGAGTCTCTTTATTTATAGATTTTTTTAGGATATTTTAAGTTTTTCTGTATTTTTTTTAAAAAAAAATCCGATTTTTCTTTTTTTTTAAAGTTTACTTATTTTTTCTGTAACAGCCCTCTTTATTATCATTCCCTGGACCTCATATGTAAATTCCAGACATTTTCGCTCAGTAGTTTCTTTGCAAACAGCGTTTCACTTTTCAATCATTCATGCAAACTGTTTTTCTAATTTATTCACTGCATTCGTCTGCAGTGTTGGCTTTTTCCGGCGGCTGCGCTGTGTGTGATTGGCTCCTGCTTGGGTTTTTCCGTGGTTTTCGGCGGGTTACAGATGTTTTTGCGGGTTTTCAGCGTGCATTCGCCGGGTTTTGCGGTTAGTTTTCGGCGGGTTTGCGGTGACCTTTCCCTGCACTACGACGGCCCTGTGGTGCTTGCTGAATACACCGCAGGGTCGCCGAAATGGGATCGGCAAAACGAACCGGATTGAAGAGAACGAAAAGTCACCGAACTTGCGGTAACTTTTCGATTATCTTTGAATTACCCTGATAGTCTTGACAGTAATGACGATACAG
>CM019071.1:118453432-118675932 GCA_009667805.1 Leptobrachium leishanense | reverse complement strand
AGCGGCAGCTTATGCAAGAATAATGGCTTTGCCATTGTCCAGTGCTGTTCACTGTTATTTGCAGCAACTCCACCTGCCGTTGGAAGATTTTCCTTACGTGGATAACCAAAGTTCACTGCTGTTGCAACGACGTTGATTTTGTCTTTGTGGATTAAATTTTTAAGTAAAAAAATCGAATAAAGCAATGTTTTGTTTATTATCAAGTGGCATGTTGAAGATTCTGTAATCGATCCCTCCAGTCATTGCGTCAAAACGATGATCGAGAGCAAAGGGAGGAAACATAACAAAGCATAGTGTGAGAATAATAAATAATACACCGGAATCTAAATATTTATAGCCAAAATAACACATGGATCCTATTCTCCTTCTGCTGTTCCAATATCGGCTGGAGCTGATATACAGATCGACTACTGGTGATATCCTAAAACCTGTCCGCAATCTCAGACATAGCGCCTTCCGACTGTAAATTACCGTCTCCTATACCTTGTACAGGAGGCTTTAATTTGCGCCTGAGACTAGAAGAATGAGCAATTCTATGGTGGGTCGTTCTTCTATCTTGGAGCTGGTATTTCTCATCAGATTTGCAGTTCTGAAGCATCTGGGGCCAGATGACAACTTGGACGGTAAAGGTAAGACGCAAATGGAAAACGTTTGCGACAGCTGTTTTCCTTTTTTGACTCGCCTTGTCCATATTACGGCTGCTTTCTTAGTTACAGTAGCTTACATAGCGCCAACAGATTCCGTAACACTTTACAATGAGGACGCACAAACGTGAGACTTAATAAATAATGATACATTAGGAACAGACAGCCCTGCCCATAGAATAATTGTCCTGCTATTACAGCACCTTATAGAGTGCTGGACAAAATCCCTACAACCAGGTTCCATAATGCCAACATCCCGACAGCCAACTTCCAGACAGAACAAGTGCCGGAAATCCAAACTTCGCTACACGGCCAACTTCCAGACATCCAAAATCCCAACGGCTAACCCTAATACTAACACCCTAACCCTTAGGGAGTTAGGCTTAGGGGTTATGGTTAGGGTTAGGTTTAGGGGGTATGGGTCAGGGCTAGGTTTAGGGGTGGTTAGGGCTAGGTTTATGGGGTTAGGGCTAGGTTTAGGGGGCTAGGGTTAGGTTTAGAGGGGCTAGGGTTAGGTTTAGGGGGTTAGGGTTAGGGCTAGGTTTAAGGGGTTAGGGTTAGGTTTAGGGGGTTAGGGTTAGGGCTAGGTTTAAGGGGGTTAGGGTTAGGGCTAGTTTAGAGGGTTAGGGCTAGGTTTAGGGGGTAGGGTTAGGGCTAGGTTAGGTTTAAGGGGGTTAGGTTTAGGGCTAGGTTTAGGGGGGTTAGGGCTAGGTTTAGGGGTTAGGGTTAGGGCTAGGTTTAGGGGGGTTAGGGTTAGGGATAGGTTTGTGGGGTTAGGAAGTAGGGTTAGTGTTAGCCGCTGGGATTTTGGATGTCTGGATGTTGGCCGTCAGGGTGTTGTCTGTGTAACCTCAGGAAGCATTATTTTACTGAGAGGGTGGTGGATACATGGATCAGTCTTCCAGTTGAAGTGGTAGAGGCTAAAAGAGTAATTGAATTTAAGCAGGCATGGGATAGGCATAAGGCTATCCTAAACAAAAGATAAATCCAGGGAAAGTATCCATGTAATTGGGCAGACTAGATGGGCCGAAAGGTTCTTATCTGCCGACATTTTTCTATGTTTCTAGAAAACTTGGTATGTCTGCCACTTGTCCTGTCTGTAAGATGGCTGTCGGGATTTTGGCATTAGGGAACCTGGTTGTAGGGATTTTGACCCAAACCCCACTTTATACTAGTGCTCAGCCAGACATCCCGTGAGCTGACAATCTAAGGGACTGAGGCATGTGAAACAAGAAGGGCCAAAGGGGGTGTGTAGCTGGTGGCCAGAAATAAAATAGCAGGGATTGCATGGGCAGGACTAGAAACTTGGGCTTGAAAAGGGTAATTAGAAAGAAAAGTGGAAGCAGTTAGAAGCGAGAGCTACAAGTTTAGGCCCGGGACTGGGTGGGAAGTGGATGGGGAGGGAGGCTGGGACTGCAAAGAGAAAATGCAGGAGCTGGAAATGGTGATGGGTTTGGATGGTGGGCTGTATGAAGAAAGACACAGAGTTAAGGAGAATGGGCTGTGTATGAGAGGTACTTCCGATACGGGAGAGGATGGGGAAGCAAATTGATAGCGAGAATGTAACAAAAACAGGGAAAATTTAAAATGAAAATGAATCAGCCAACAGCTCGAGTCGTAGGAAGAGAACACCAACAGCACTAAGCGCCACAGTGTTGTCAGCTCCAGGAGTCCATAGGATGTGATCTCGCATGAGTTCCGTGAAGGGATCGGAAGCGAGTATAAGATTTTTAGGTCAGTTTAGATTATTTTATTATGTGATTGTGCTGAAGCAAAATCACTTAACAACCGGGTTCGAAATACATAGTCAAACCTGAATATCATCAGACGCAGATGGGAAACGAGCTGGTTGGAATAGCTAGCTTGTTCTCCATCTGCTGGGGCCACGTTAGCAGCACCTCCCAGACAAAGTATAGGGGATGCTAATGTACAATAACCTGGAATAGGATGAGTTAAAATTAAGCACAGTGCTCGAGCCATTCTGCTGTACGGCTCGAGTGTTGCGCTTTGCGTCCAGGTTGATCTGGCCCCTGATTGGCCAAAACTAGTCATTGTAGTATTGGAATTTGCATCAGCTTCTCAGTCCACATATATGGAGTCTCGTAATGGTTATAATGCCAAATTCGTACCAAGTCCGGTGTCCCAAAAAGGGTAGGGATGTGCGTTTCGGGTTTCGGAATTTCGGAATTTTCACGAAATTTCCCGATTCGTGTTTTCGGATGCGGCCGATTTTCCGAAAATTTTTAGATCCGAAAATGGCAGATCCGAAAAGTTTTCCGAGCCGAAACGAAATATTTTCGGAATTTTCGAATGGACTTGAAATGTGTCAAATCGAAATTTATTGCTTTGAAACGAAGAGAACAGACGTTCCGAAAAAACGAAAATTTCCGAAAATACGAAAAGTCGATACAAAAAACGAGCTAAGTGACACGAAAATACTAAAAATGGTCGAAATTCCGAAAAAATGTACACGAAAAACCAGTCGAGCCGAACCGAATCGAAACAGAAATCGGTCGAAATGAGCCGAATCGAAAAGTTTAAAAATCCGAAAAATCGAATCGAACCGAAAAAAAAATTGGTGCACAAGCCTAAAAAAGGGGTGAATTTCTTTTAACAAACAGTGGATTTGTACAAAAAGAAAAACCTTGTTCAAGTCATATGCCTCTGGCAAGATCACTATTTTTAACTTGCGATAATAACCATTGTGTGGTTTGCCTATATTCCACCATAATGACATTCTTAATTGTGTAATGGTACTTAGAAAGCAATCGTTTGAAAAGGCTATGATTACATTACCTCCAGATCAGTAATTAGCATTCCCCGCCCTCAGGTTACACTTTTTAACTCTCTGCTCCTTACGATTAATAAGGCGATATAAGAAAACAGACTTATTGATTAGGTAAGACCGCTAAACCTGATGAATTTAAAAATTTGGACCAAAATGGTTAGATTTGAGAATTTTTCCAACTAGTATATGCTCATTGAAAAAAATACAAAGGCTTCAGTACTTGGTGAATACACAGGTCTGTATATCCAAGGGAACCAATCGCTTGTTCAGGATGGAATGAGTTGAATAAAATAAAAGAATCCAAATGATTTTAGGATCTATTATTCTAATTAAAACAATATAAAATATAAATATAAAAGCCCAACGCGTTTCGTCTATTAACTAGACTTCCTCAAGGGCAATGTGATATACAAGCAGTCAAAATATAATATAAAAGATATAAAAGATATTGGGCCCTATTACAATGTTAACGCAAACGTTAACGCTCAACTGCGCGAGCATTAACGTTTGCCACGGTAATTACCGCATATTACAATCCAAACGCAAATGGGTTAAAAAACCCGTTTGCCTTTGGTACCTTGCGCAGCGCTGCACGAGGTTACTGCACTTTGCGCTCCCTATGCTTAACATGGTATTACAATGTCCCAGCGCTGATTAACGCCTGGCTCTGGTCAGCGCAAAGTTAACCAGATCCAGGACTTGGTGTTAACGGATTCCGCTTCTGCAGAATCCGTTAACACCAGCTTTAAATTTTTTTAAAAAAATCGATCCAATACTCACCCTCTGTCCCGCGGCGAGGACCGCGGCTCCGATCGCCTCCTCTGGCCGGCGGGAGCAGGGAAAGACAGGGGGAAAAAGTCCCCCCTGTCTCTCCCTGCCTATCACTACGCCGACCGACCGGCCGGATCTCGCGATGCGAGATCCGGCTGGTCACGTGACCGGCAGAGAGGAACTCAATGGAGTCCTATGGACTCCAGCGAGTGGATGCTCGCGGCTGCGCTCAGCGCTACCGCGAGCATCGAGAATTTAACGCTCGATAACAATGCAGGCAACATTTTTTGCGCCTGCATTGTAATCCAGCGTTAAAACGCGGGCGCATGGGGGAAAACTGCGAGCGCAGTTTTTCCTCCCTTGCGCCCGCGTTTTAACGCTGAGAGCGTAATAGTTATAAATCCTAAAATCTCCTAAATGTGCTATTTGATATGATGTAGCAAATATCATAACAAAGGGCTTGACAAGTCCAGGAGTCAGGTAGTAAGGAAGGAGATACTTAAAAGGGCTACTCCTAAATTTACAAAAGTCTCTGCAAAACAGTGTGGCTCCTGAAACGTGTGTTTGGCTCATAGCTAGCCATGCTATAACATGCACACACTACAATCAGAGGACCCTTGGAGGACAGAGGACAAGAGGAGAGGCTGGGGCCATGAGAGGAATCCTCACATAGCTTTTTGTTTGGGCCCCTGTCCAGATGGGAGAGTGGAGGAATTAACTCTTGATGTGATATGCTGCCATGATCATGGCTGAGAAATACGTATACATATATGCATAAACAAACACACAGAATGTATATAAATATAGACACGTATATACACAGAATATATATATATATATATAAACACACAACATATATATATATATACACACACATACACATATATATATACACACACACACACATATACATATATATATATATATATATATACACACACATACACATATATATATATACACATATATATATATATACACATATATATATATACACACACATACACATATATATATATACACATATATATATATATACACATACATACACATATATATATATACACACATACATATATATGTGCATGTAAATATATCAGGAAACTAGCGGCACTCTCGGGTCTCACCATATATATAAATTTTATTAAATCAACATTTCATTTTGTTGTCCACAAACGTTTGTCAGGTTGTATATATATATATATACACTATATTGCCAAAAGTATTCGCTCACCTGCCTTGACTCGCATATGGATGGGGGAGCGAATACTTTTGGCAATATAGTGTATATATACACACACATGCATCATATATTTATCTACATACACTCTTATAAACACACATACAGTATATATATATGCATAGGTATATATACAGTATATATATATAGTGCTTGCAAGGGTTGTGGTGGAGGACAAAAAATGAGATAAAAAGCCTCCACACTATAATTAATTAAGTTTATTCTTGCAGAAGCCACTTGCAGATCACAGCAATTCGATGAATTGCATCCCAGAGCTCCTGTACTACATTCCCCATATGCAGCAAGGAACTCTGGGTAGGACATGCAAATGACATCTGTCTCACTTTTTTGCATCCTGGGTCTGTTTTTACACAGAACCCTTAAAATCAATGCCACGCCATGCTAGATGGCTTTTTCAAGGTTAATAATGGTTCCTACGAGAGCCGACAAGTCGGTACTCTTCTTTTAACATGATTTATCAATTTTTTGATATTTTATTCCCTGAGTGCGGCCATATCTATGGTTATTTTGTATTACACATAGGCCGAGTACCAGGTTTTTTGTTATTTTATTTGTTTTCATTGAAAGGTGTTGCTGGAACCCTACTTGATAAATGTTTTTAATATTATTCATTTATTAGTTTATGCACTGGGTTATTATGCAGCCTTTTGTATCACCCCTTTCCCACCAGCAGGGCCGGATTAACATAGGGGCTGATGGAGCAGCAGCTCCACGCCCATGCCCCAGAATAGGCCCATGGAGAAAGGATAACTATGTCTGCATTGATGGGCGTTTGGACCCGTTTATCTCCAACTCCATGGTAGCTACAGCATCATGTGAGGTATCACTGGAAAGGTCAGAGAATGACCTTTACAATGATACCACGCATGACCATGTTTTATGTAACAAAAATAAAATAAATATCTCTTTATTTTTATGTCTAACAGCAATATTTTTCACTTCAATTATAAAGTGAGCAATGATGCTGCACTAACTCTAGTGTTGAGGTGATGGCACAATCTGTTTTCACTGCAGCGAAGTGCACTGGGGGACGTTGCAACCCTGCGTCACTAATCTTTACACCGCACAAGGTCTAGTAAGGCCTTTGCATTGATACCAAACGTGACCATGTAAAAGAAACAAACATTTTTTTAAAAAAAAATTTACTTATTTTAGTTCCAAAGCAATGGCATTGTCCATTTGTCACGAATAAAATTAACAATACCACTGCCATTACTCACCTTCTCATTTCCCACGCTGAGAGCAAGGTCAGTGTTTTATAAATAGTCATTATTCGTAAAACACCATCCTCCAAAACACAAGGGAATATTTCATTTTTTGGTTAAAATTGTATATTTTCCCTGAAAAATGTAGTACCAGGTTGCTTTTTTTTTTTTCTTATTTACTTTTTTTTTTTTAACAAGCATGCAGAATATATAACCAAAGGTTTGGATGATTAAATGTGAAAAAATAATTTTACATGCTGTAAATGATTGAAATCTGAATGAAAATTTACTTACATGGTATCTGGTTAGATATACCCGTATCAGCACAAATAGCCTTAAATTTTTTTATTTCATTAAAATCCAAAGAAAGCCCACCAAAATCTTCAGCTCCAGGCCCATGAAGATCTTAATCTGGCCCTGCCCACCAGTGTCAAAAGTGTTTAGTAAAATGCCAATAAGTAGACATGTGCACAGCACAAAATTTTGTTTTGAACTAATGGATTAGTCCTAAAATGCAATTTATTTAGTTGCTAAAGAAATTCATTTTCAGTTCTTTAGTATGAAAACTAATTTCATTCATCCGAAAACCAACGGATACAATTACTATTGTAGTGGTGGCTCCTCAGAGGGCTGAGATCGCTGCTTGTTACAGCATCTCTCACTCTCAGCACAATGTGGGCCATATTACATAGTTGGTGCTAACTTAACCAGAGCTGTTGTAAACTTCCCAGAGCCATTATAGCCTATGGAGGTTTTCAGTTACAACAGCTCTGGTTAAGTTAGCACCAACATTGTAATACTGCCCCGTGTCAGGCAAAGCTGTTACAGTAACTGACTGCTGCTCATCTCAGCAAAACTAGTAAATAATATTTTTATATATAAGAGGTTATAACAATATTATTTCCTTGTTTTACTGAAACTCTGAGCGCTGTTACAATCAGTTACTGTAAGCTGAGACTGATACATTGTACTGAGAGATAATATAACAAGCAGCAGATCTCAGCGCTCACAGCCACTGGATTTAAAGGGCTAAAAAAAAAGGCTCCTCTCTGTATAATGTTTAGAACATCCTACTGCATTAATTAATACCCCTTTCTGTATAATGTATAGAACATCCTCCTGAATTAATTCATGTCCCTCTCTGTATAGAGCATCCTCCTCAATTTATACCTTTCTCTGTATAGTGTATATAACATCCTCCTGCATTAATACCCCTCTCTGTATAATGTATAGAACATTCTCCTGCATTAATTAATGCCTCTCTCTGTATAGAACATCCTACTGCATTGGCATGTGGAGGGTGCAGAACGTCGGATGTTGCGCTCTTCATTGCTGGTCTCCTTCACTCAATGTAATATCACAAAAAGGACTGAAACTAAAATGTAGTGCATTTTATTTTAGTTTCTTTCATTTTTTGTACTGAGCAGTTTCGTTTCTCTTGAGTCATACGAAAACTAAATTATCCCAAATTTCGGACTAAATCATTTTAGTACTAAAACGAATGCACATGTCTACCAATAAGTCACTGCACTTAATTTTCCACTGATGTAGAGGAAAGTAGAAGGAATCCCGACTCTTATCTTTGTTAACCATATGCAAAATATTCATTAAAAACCAGTTAATATGCGCGGCAAGTTATGCTTCCCTTTCAAGGTACTCTAACCTACCAACAAAACCAACAACAATGGATCCGAGCCGTCTAAATGTGAAAGCGTCAGGGCCGACTGTGCGACCGAAGAACAAAGCTCTTTAAAACATGTTATTTGTCCCCAAAGATTTAAATTCTGTGGATAATGCGCTTTCCGTGTGAGGGGAAAAACAAAACAAAATGAGGAAGGGGATAGAAAGACGGAGACACAGAGAGAAATAAACAAGGACAGTTCTGACACGAGTACTCTAAAAAGGCAAAAAAACATCAAAAGGACTTCATGATGTGGCAGCTGTGATTCCTCGGAGAGATGCTTGAAAACCGCTTTCCATTACGGTGAAACAATACAAATCACTGCGGAATGATGAGTACGACAAGCTGCCGGTCTTAATCTTAATTATTACTGTTATTTATTTGTATTATATCAGCGTTATGATCTTAAAGGAATATTCCAGGAGGTTTCGATTGTACCCAAAAATATTCTATTGACTCTAAATATATTGTTTCGGCTAGTCTGTCCACCTCCCCTCCACACCCCATCACTGAACAAACAGCCAGGAATTTTTAATCCCCTCCTATGGACAAGAAGGATAAAGATCACAGAAGATCTGTAGGTCACGTGATAAAACATGATTAGCTACTTTTTGTTTGTGGATGACATGGAAATGGGTTTAAATTGATGGAATCACTAGAATGCTTATTTTACTAGGTGTTCTAAGCACTAGAGCAGTGATTCCCAATCATAATCCTCAAGTACCACTAACAGGCCCGGTTTGGCAGATATATGAAGCACAGCACAGGTGATTTGGTTTGCTGTGCAGTGATTGCAGGATTCAAATTGGATGGGTTAAAGTGGTGGTTTCATCTCCACAATGACTGCTGTCAGTCAGCAACCAATGGACACCCTTCCAGAGATTGGGTTCTTTGCCGACCAAGCACTACAAAGCAGGGGTTAATAGTTTAGTGGTTTCACTTCCACCACGAAGTCTGTCAACACAACTTCCTGTGGGACGGGTTTAGGAACCTAAAATTTCTCCACAAGTGTTAATAGTTTGCTCCTCCTTTTTTTTATTCCTAGAATGTTCCTCTAGAGCAATGTTTCCAAACCGTGGTCCTAAAGTACCGCTAACAGGCTAGGTTTTAAGGACACAATGCCACCTATCTCTCTACGAGTAAACAGAGCGCTCATTAGTACGTCGCCTCAAGCTCGCTGTCCTGGTGTCACTTTCGATACTGACCTAACGTTTTCTCCCCACGTCCAGACAGTGATCAAATCTTGTTACTATCAACTCAAGAACATTGCCCGCGTCCTTCCCTTTCTGACACAAGATACCGCGAAGGTGCTGGTTCATGCACTTGCCATTTCATGACTTGATTATTACAACTCGCTCATTATTGGCCTCCCCAACGCCTGTTTTGCCCCTTTGCAATCTGTAATGAATGCAGGTGCCAGGCTTATTTTTCTCACCAGGCGCACCTCATATACCTCCCCCCTCTGCCGGTCCCACCATTGGCTTCCTGTACATTTCAGGATACAGTTTAAAATACTGACGCTCACGTTCAAATCGCTGAATAAATTGACCCCCTATTACATGTCTTCATTACTCTGCAAGCACGTCCCATCTAGACAACTCCAGTCGGCAGGGCGATCTCCGCCTGTCCCCTGTCTACATCCGCGCTGCCAACTCTCACCTCCAAGACTACTCAAGGGCAGCTCCAGTCCTGTGGAATGACTTACCTCACCCTATCAAACTCTCCGTTAATCTTCATGCCCTCTAGAAATCCCTCAAAACCCATCTCTTCAGATTAGCGTACCACATCACTGATGCAAATCACCCCTTTGCTCACACATCATGATTGAAGCCGCTTCTATGGCCCCACCATTCCTGAATTTCTGGTGCCAATGATCTTGACATCCAATAAAGCTCCCCTTTTCTTTCTCAACCCCAATCCCTAGACCAATGGTTCCCAACCACGATCCTCAAGTACCCATAACAGGTCAGGTTTGCCAGATATCTGAAACACAGCACAGGTGATATGATTTGCTGATCAGTGATTGCAGGATTCAGTCTGCATTTCCCCAAGGGAATCCTTAAAGTATGGCCTGTTAGGGAGACTTGAGGACCGCGGTTGGGAACCACTGCTCTAGACTGTAAACTCCGATGACCAGGGGCCTCTACACCCTTTGTTTCCGTTCTATGTCTGTTTATCTGTATCTCGTTTCCTTTGGTTATTGTAAAGCGCTGCGGAAACGTTTGGCGCTATATAAATGATTATAATAATAAGACAGACTGAATCTTGCAATCACTGAGCAGCAAATCATATCACCTGTGCTGTGCTTCAGATATTTGGAAACCTGACCTGTTAGCCAAACTTGAGGACTATGATTGGGAATCACTGCTCTAGTGCTTAATTAAAAAAATACAACATCACTTTAATTAAAATAAGGGTTTAGTCACATAACCACTTACTGCACTATATTGTCTTTATTTTCTTAATACTTAAAACTCTGATTAATTTTATTCAGTAATGATTCTGTATCATGCGTTCCCACCTCTTGTTCTATTATCTGTATACAGATACATTAAATATGCGGAAAAAGAAGAGTGTAGGAAGATTTAGAATAGAAAGATAAAATAAATGGACATTTGCAAGATGTCTAGTCATCAAGAAGGTAGAATGGAAAGAGAAAAACGACACAGAAAGACGATAAACCAACAGGGTTATTCAAAGAGAAATCGAAAAGTCACCGCACGTTCGGTGACTTTTCGTTCTCTTCAATTCGGTTCGATTTGGCGATCCCATTTCGGCGAACCTGCGGTGTATTCAGCAAGCACCACAGGGCCATCGTAATGCAGGGAAAAGTGGCCGTAAACCCACCGAAAACTGACCGCAAAACCCGGCGAAGGCACACCGAAATCTGTGAAAACCTCTGGATTAACCGCGCCGAAAACGCCGGAAAAACCCGAGCAGGAGCTGATCACACGCAGCTCAGCCGCCGGAAAAACCCGACACCGCAGAAGAATGGAGTGAGAAAAAAAAAAACGTTTACTTGAATGTTTGAAAAGTGAAACGCTATTTGCAAAGAAACTACTGAGCGAAAATGTCTGAAATTTACATATAAGATTCTATGAATGATAATAAAAAGGGCTGTTACAGAAAAAAGAACAAACGTTTAAAAAAAAATAAAAAAAAAATAGGAAAAACTTTTTGGGCAAAAAAATCCAGATAAATGCTTAAAATATCCCAAAAAATCTATAAATAAAGAGACTTTTTACTGCAGAATATTATAATGAACGGTTTATTAGATATTAAGTTAAAACGGGAATATTTTTAACATTGAAGCCTATGGGATTCGCCTGAATAAACCTGCCGAATTAAACCACAGAATGGCAGGGCAATTCGGCAACTTTTCACTGCTGGGTTTTGCTCTCTGAATAGCTAAAGCATTGCTTCTCTATGGGGATTCACTGCCCTCGAACAGGCACCGTATGTGCAGGCAATTCGCCAGGATTTGGCGAATTGCCTGCTCTCTGGATAGCCGAATGGCCAGGAAAGGTTCCCTTTCGGCAGCCATTTGGATCTCTTTGAATAACCCTGCAAATAATTTTGCTGGGGCTTCTTGAAGGACTGGAGATTAGGAGAAGGTCTGATAGAGTGTGGAAAGGCTATTCCGAAGGACTATTGCTGCCTTTGAGAAGTCAAAGTGGAGTGAGTTATAGTTAAGAGTACAAATGGAGGTCAAAGGAAGACTGTAGGGATGAAAATGGAGAACTACTTGTGATGCGGTGAAGAGAGCAATCAGGCGGTGCTCCCCACACTTCTTTACCCGCCAGTCCAACAGATGGAGGGTCTGTGTCGGAAAACCGTAATCAAACTCCTGAATCAGACTGAATCCACTTACTGGAGCTCATGCTGTCATATTCGCTGGTAGATAAATACAGTATCTCTGCCAGATTAGCTCACAGTTACAGTGCTGCCACGTGTTAAATGTCATGAATAAATAGCTTGTTACAGAGCTATTTTTTGAAACATCACACCCCACGGTTAGATTCTAGTAACAATTGTAGGTTTAACATCCTAGGAATAGAACAAAACAGTCTGAGGCACATTTGATGCAGCAGGAAAGAGCAATGTTATTAGGAATTCAATCAAACAGAGATGCTAGAAGATCATGGATGCACAGTGCACACAAGTACACAAAAAACATAATTTTGCCTCTTTATTAATCAATGGTAAGACCGCACCTTGAATATGCCGTGTGATTTTGGGCACCTGTCTTAAGAAAGAATATTATGGCGCTAGTAAAAGTGCAGAGACGTGTGACAAAATTAAGAAGGGGAATGGAAGATTTGAGTTATGAGGAAAGACTAACAAGCTTAAACCTGTTTAGTCTAGAGAAACAGCACCTTACAGGGGATCTGATAACCTTAAATAAATATATACGGCGCCTTTAGAGGGGATCTGATAACTTTATATAAATATATACGGCGCCTTAGAGGGGATCTGGTAACTTTATATAAATATATACGGGGCTTAGAGGGGATCTGATAACTTTATATAAATATATATGGGGCCTTAGAGGGGATCTGGTAACTTTATATAAATATATATGGTGCCTTAGAGGGGATCTGATAACTTTATATAAATATATATGAGGCCTTAGAGGGGATCTGGTAACTTTATATAAATATATACGGGGCCTTAGAGGGGATCTGATAACTTTATATAAATATATACGGCGCCTTAGAGGGGATCTGATAACTTTATATAAATATATACGGGGCCTTAGAGGGGATCTGATAACTTTATATAAATATATACGGCGCCTTAGAGGGGATCTGATAACTTTATATAAATATATACGGGGCCTTAGAGGGGATCTGATAACTTTATATAAATATATACGGGGCCTTAGAGGGGATCTGATAACTTTATATAAATATATATGGGGCCTTAGAGGGGATCTGGTAACTTTATATAAATATATACGGGGCCTTAGAGGGGATCTGATAACTTTATATAAATATATACGGCGCCTTAGAGGGGATCTGATAACTTTATATAAATATATATGAGGCCTTAGAGGGGATCTGATAACTTTATATAAATATATACGGGGCCTTAGAGGGGATCTGATAACTTTATATAAATATATACTGAGCCATTATAAACCATTGTCTGGAAACCTATTCATTAACAGGACTATACACAGGACACGAGGTCACCCATTTAGACTGGACGAAAGCATAGGAAGGGTTATTTTACGGTGAGAACAATAAGGCTGTGGATTTCTCTGCCTGTTGAGGTGGTTGGATCAGAGACTGTACAGACTTTTAAAAAAGCGACAGGATGACTTCCTGCAAAAACATAATATTAAGGGTCATAATATTTATTATGTGGGTAAAAGATTCTTGATCCAAGGAGAAATCTGACGCCATCTGGGGTCAAGAAGGAATTTTTCCCCAGCATGTTGCATATTGGTGAGCGCTTCAGACTGGGTTTTTTGCCTTCTTTTGGATCAACAGCAGTAGATGATGTCTGAAAGGCTGAACCTGGTGGACGCATGTCTTTTTTCAGCCTATGTAACTGTGTAACTATGTAACTACACAAGTCACAACAGATACAGGAACTAGAAATTCACATTTTGGTTGCATAAAGCTGCACACAGTAACCTGTCTTCTGGGGGTGATGGGGAGATTGAATTGTAAACATACTTTGCATTTTTAATGATTCCGTCCTTACATGTAGCCTTTGTTTGCCCTGGTCCTCAAGATGATGTACAGCTGCTATGTATTGACGATTCTATTGATTCACACAATCTCGGCGATGCCGGTTCTGACGTACTGCCTTCCCTGCATTATTATTGACTTTGACGCGGATCAATTGCAAACCGCGTCATGCATCGGGCAACCCGATGTGCATCATTACGCTGATGCCAGTAAGAGTGTGTCATTTTCTGGCCGTACATTCTGGCACACACAGATGTTGCTCACCAATGAAAGCCTACCTACCCCTATATAAGGTTTCCCTCACATCCACTCCTTTCCCTATATCCGTTCTGTTCTTGACCCTTCAGCGAGCTTCTAAGCTGTATATCTTGTACTGTTATTTTGGTTTTAACTCAGCTTCTCTTCTTACTTTTGTTGACCTCTGTATTCCTCGACCCGTCTTGTCTATTTGATTCAGTGTGCTTCTATTGTCCTCCTGACCTTGGCTCATTTTTATTGCTCAGTCTAGTTTCTGTTTAGCCACCCAGTACAAGGATCAGTTTAGAGTTCTCCCTTTGTGTCTGTCCTTTTCCTTATATCTCTTGCTAGGTTTTCCTTGTGGTTCTACCCTTAATATGGTGAGACCTCACTTGGAGTACTGTGTGCAGTACTGGAGACCGTATCTCCAGAAGGATATAGACATCTTAGAGAGAGTTCAGAGAAGGGCTACTAAAATGGTGTACGGCTTGAAGGAGAAAAGTTACAAGGAAAGGCTTAATGATCTTAACATGTACAGCTTGGAAAAAAGACGAGACAGAGGAGATATGATAGAAACATTTAAATACGTAAAGGGAATCCACAAGGTAGAGGAAGGGAGTATATTTAAAAGGAAACAAAATAGCAAAGCAAGAGGACATAGTCTTAGATTAGAGGGGCAAAGTTTTAAAAGTAACATCAGGAAGCATTATTTTACTGAGAGGGTGGTGGATACATGGAACAGTCTTCCAGTAGAAGTGGTAGAGGCCAAAACAGTAATTGAATTTAAGCAGGCATGGGATAGGCATAAGGCTATCCTAAACAAAAGATAAATCCAGGTAAAGTATCCATGTAATTGGGCAGACTAGATGGGCCGAAAGGTTCTTATCTGCCGACATTTTTCTATGTTTCTATGTTTCTAATATTATGTTTTTGCAGGAAGTCATCCAGTCGCTGTTTAAAAGTCTGTACAGACTCTGACCCAACCACCTCAACAGGCAGAGAATTCCACAGCATTATTGTTCTCACCGTAAAATAACCCTTCCTATGCTTTTGTCCAGCCTAAATAGGTAACCTCGTGTCCTCATGTATAGTCCTGATAATGAATAGGCTTCCAGACAATGGTTTATAATTTCCCCGTATATAATTATATAAAGTTATCAGATCCCCTCTAAGGCCCCGAATATATTTATATAAAGTTATCAGATCCCCTCTAAGGCACCGTATGTATTTATATAAAGTTCTATCACATACTCTGCTTCCTTAAGTCATGCCAACCTTGACTAATTCCATTTCCTCCTTGTCTCTTTCAGTGGAGTATAGAAGATCCACCTATTCTCCACTGATCCCCATTCTTCAATCTTCCCCATTTCGTTGGGACAGTAATGATTTTGAGGTTATGTCTGGCCTTCCCATATTTATTACCATCTGCTTTTCTTCTAGAAACACCAAGTAAGATTAATATTCTACACCTGTAAGTAAAACAAAGTCATTGCATCATCATCATTGCAAGGCCTACCCAAATGCAGGCTTCAGCGCATATCAAGAACGGTCCATCTCCCACTGTGGGAAAACCGAGGGAACAGTCATGGAATGCCTACAATCTACCCATTGAGGAATTGATGAGGAGAGCAATGAGAAGGACTCTCACTGTGAGTATGGGGTTTTAGACTATCTAGTAAGGCCACTACAGGTGGCTGTGGTTCCTGGCAGTTGTGCTCATTAGGCTTGTGCACCGATTTTTTTTTCGGTTCGATTCGGTTCGATTTGTTCGGATGTTTAAACTTTTCGATTCGGCTCGTTTCGACCGATTTCTGTTTCGATTCGGTTCGGTTCGGATCGTTTTTCGTGTACATTTATTTTTCGGAATATCGACCATTTTTCGTATTTTCGTGTCACTTTGCTCGTTTTTTGTATCGACTTTTCGGAAATTTTGGAAATTTTCGTTTTTTCGGAACGTCTGTTCTCCTCGTTTCAAAGTGTCTACGATAATTCTGGCGATTCTATCGTGTTTTTTTTTATTAAATAAAGATCCTTTTTTTCTTATGAATAATTGAATATACATTTCACAACTTTATTTAATCATATTAAAATGGTATGAAAGCCAAGGAACAAAAAAAATGAACAAAACGATTTAAAAAACGCTAAACTGAACCGAATGCCACAAGGAACAAGTGATACGCATTTACAAATACAAAATTTACAGAATCAGCGATATAACCGATAATAGTTAAATATACGATGTCCAGAATTACCGAAATGGAACCGAAATCACGAATGGAACCGAAATCATGAATAGAGCGAAAATAAATTTAGATTTGACACATTTCAAGTCCATTCGAAAATTCCGAAAATTTTTCGTTTCAGCTCGGAAAACTTTTCGGATCTGTCATTTTCGGATCTAAAAATTTTCGGAAAATCGGCCGCATCCGAAAACACGAATCGGGAAATTTCGTGAAAATTCCGAATTTCCGAAACCCGAAACGCAAATCCCTAGTGCTCATTAGTGATTAGGTCACATGTTTGGGATATGTCGACCAACAGATATTTCCAGGGGAACAATCCACCTCATATGTAAATACATAATATAAGAATCTTTTTTTCTAATTGTAGATGTTTAATTGTTTTTGTTTTCATGAAGAAGTACTTCAACATGTAGATTGTAACTCCACCCAGAAACCTGTCAATTAGATCCAGGGATTTACATTTCCTGGCTCCCAAACCATCTGAACACTTCCAAGAAAACAATCTATCTCATATAAATAATATAAAATTATTTGAATTGAATTCTAATTGTTTTAAACATTTTGGGACTATCGGCTGTCCTGAGCTAAAACCGGGATGCTAAGGGGAAAAATTAGCATTTGCTAACTTCCCCTTTGTGTCCTGGTTTCCCCAGCAGATCGTGGGGCAGGCGCAGAGTCCGGCAGCCTGCCCTTTAGCAATCGCTAAGCTTGGGGATGCTGGGGGCAGTGCTACAGCGCCCTCCCCAACATCCAGTGGTGTATTTAGGTATTGTGCTGCCCTAGGCCTGACTAAACTCGTGCACCCCCTAATTTAAATTTGACACACCCCTTCCTGTCAAGGGCCCACCTCTTCCTGGTTAATCCCCACCCTTCCTCTTTAAGCTCCACCTTTTCCTCTTAGAGCTCCACCTTTTCCTCTCTTTATATTAAAAGTGCCTACTTGTATATTTTGTATACCATTTCAAATGTACCTATTGCGATAAATAAAATTATGAAATGTTTAATTCAAGCATTTTTACAAAGAACAGCCACGCATGTCAAGTATACTGGATCACAGCCACTCTAATTGGTTGAACAATAAAATCCACAGAAACCTGCACTGCATATGAGTGTATCACAGAGCTGCACAGCAATAAAACCCACAGAAATGGGCACTGTGTATGAGCATATCAGAACTGCACAGCAATAAAACTCACAGTAATGTGCGTGTGTATGAGCGTATCCCAGAGCTCCAGGGCAATAAATCTCACAGTAATATGCAGTGTGTAACAGAATCCACAGCAATAAAACTCCCAGCAATGCAATGTGCAGTGTGTATGAGTGTATCAGAATCCACAGCAATTAAACTCCCAGCAATGCAATGTGTGGTATGTGTGTCAGCGTATCAAAATCCACAGCAATAAAACTCCCAGCAATGCAATGTGCGGTGTGTATGAGTGCACCAGATCCACTGGAATAAGACTCCCAGCAAACCGAGTGAGTGATATGAGCACACAGCAATTATTTATTCTATATTTACCGGCCTCCGTCTGCGGTAGGGCTGTGTGCAGAGTCAGCAGGGACTGTGTACGGACTCAGCAGGAGGTCCCTCCAGGCCACGTTAGGATCGCGGCTGTGTCTGTGCGTGGAGCGATCTTGTCAGCAGTGGGGTGCCACTGCCAGAGGGTGCACCGTGGCTTTGATTCCCTTCTGGTGGGTGTTCAGTCCAGAATAGAGTGAGAGTCCGTGTTAATGAAAGGGTGGGCTGCTGCGTGCATGTCACGTGGTTCAGCCAGTCAGGTGGTACAGAAAAAAAGAAGTAAATCAGTACCACCTGACTGGTCGGACCGCGTGACCTGCACGCACGCAGCCTCACCAGGAGCCAGGCAGCTCAATGACAAATTTCTATCAATGCAGTGCTGGTTAAGGAAAGGTCCACTTTAAACAGCAGTAAGCAGACAGGGCTTCATATTCTGCTGATACCCACCCCCTTTACCTGCCATTTACTGTCATCTTCTCTCTCTGCACACAAATCACATCCCCCTCCCCTCTCCTAGAGCTGCTGCGGGGCAGGGGAGGAGCTATGGAGGGAGGAGAGGGGGATTTTTATTCTATTCGATTTATTCCGTATGCAAACGCCCTGCTCCGCTGCTCGTTGTTTGAGAACACAGCTCAAAGCTGACACACAGTGACAGTGGCACCTCCTAGTACCCCCTAATGACACTCAATAATCACTGGTACCTGGGGCGGCCCGCCCTCCGCCACTCCCCTAAGTACACCACTGCTCTGTGATATGCTCACACACAAGTTTGGTGAACTGCCAGCAAGTACGGTGCTGTTTGAAGGCATTGCAAATCCCCATAGAGAAATAATGGTTAATCTATTCAGAGAACACCAAACAGCAGAGAAATGGCAGTGAAATGCCCTGATGTTCGGTGGTTTCAATCAGCAGGTTTATTCAGGGGAACCCCATAGGTTTCAATGTTAAAAATATTCCCGTTTTTATGCAATATCTAATAAACCATTTATTATTTTAATCTGCAGTAAAAAGTCTTTGATTTTTTTTTTAGTACGCTTTAGTCTTTTCAGCAAAATTCTCCCCCCCCTTTTTTTTATAGCGGTTTTTTTTTTTCTGTAACAGAACTTTTTATTATCAATCATAGGATCTTATATGTAAATTCCAGACATTTTCGTTCAGTAGTTCTTTTGAAAACAGCAGGCCACGGGTTTGCGGGGGCAGCATTCAGCAGCCGACTCCATGCACTTTGGGGACCCTGCGGTGAATGGTGAATTCACTGCAGGGTGGGGAAATTTTATTCCCCGAAGTGCAGGAACTACAGAACACCAAAATGTTGGCGTTTTTTCGGTGCTCTGTGAGTAACCCATTTAGTGGTGAGGTTTTTTGCTGCCCCCTGGAAAGTGAAAGCCTAGGCCTTGCCTACCCAGGACATACTTGAAAATTAGTGAAATCTCAATGTATCCTTCCTGGCAAAATACTTTGCAAAAGTAAAAAAATAAAAAATAAAAATTAAATTTTTTTTAGGAGTGGGGCCACCAGTGCGGGCCGCCGCCCCCTGGAAAGTGCCGCCCTAGGCCTAGGCCTTGTTGGCCTAGGCCAAAATACCCCACTGCCAACATCCCCTCCATGAGGTCCATAGAACTCCATGGAGGATTGTGCTACCGGGTCACTTGACCGGCAGGATCTCTTGTGAGATCCTGATGGTCAGCGGAGTGATTGCGGAGGGAGACAGGGGACTTTCTTCCCCCAGTCTCCTTCTACTCCCGGTGGCCAGAGGCACCGGATCGGGCCAACGTTCTTGCCAGTGCGATAAGAGGTATTTCTTTTTGGGGGGGGGTTTGAGCTGCAGGTAACGGATTCTGCAGCAGCGCAATCCATCACCTGCACCTCTGAGCTGGTGGTAACATTTTTGTTAGTGCCAGCTCTTAGTAACTAACGTTAGGACCAAGTGATCTTAGGCTGGGGTCAGACCAGCGCACTTTTAACGTGCATTCTGGCGCACATAATCACGGCCGCACTAGCAGCAAATGACGGGCAATGACGGCCAATATACGAAGTACGGTCGCACGAAAGTCCGGCCGCGCAACGCAAGTGGAAAATGAACGCATTTTTTCGAGAACGCAGAACCGCTAGTACGGACGTACAGAGTGCGCTGCAACGGCATAGCAGCGTGTGTGTGTGATTTGGAGACGTCAGACCCTGCTCGTGTCCGGCCAACATAACGTTCAGACGCAAAAAGTTTCCTGTTTTGGATCCGTAAAACATCACGCACGAAAATGCGCATCGTATGACCGTTTTCGCCTATTCCGTGAAAAAATACGTCAATGCGTTCGGACGCACTTTTTTACGTTCGCGTGTAAAAATGCTTTCGTTTGACCCTAGCCTTAACGTTAGTTAATCTGTGCTTTCTCTCTGCGCTCCCCATGTTAGGTATAGGGAGCGCAAAGTACAGTAAACTCGTGCTACGAATTGCTAATTAATGAGCGCTAATGTTTTTTTTAATACGTTAGCGATTCAAATGCGTTTTGGCTGCAGTGCTATGACCTCCTTTAAGCTAGCGCTAACGCTAACACTGATGCTAGTGTTAGCTTGAAGGAGGTGATTATGTTTTCATAGATGTCTTCAGGATCCTCTGAGTTTTTCTCGACGTATACAATACATACATGCAGATGGTAGTTTACGAATAGTGTGTCATTCCTTTGCCTTCCCTTTCATGAAAGAGTCACATATGTGCATGAAAACAAGGCAGATCTGGTAACTGAAATACGGTAACTTTTTCCTTCTTTCAAAAAACCCTAAGCACAAAACACAAACAACAACAAAGAGGATTTCCCATTATTTATGGTTCCATGGCTTTCTAGATTTCTAGATTTACTTGGACTTGTGTTGTCAGTATATAGTGAGTTCTTCAACCAGAACATTGGGCCCTATTACATTCTTCACGCAAAAATGCACGGTAAACACGTGAATTTTTGCGTGAGGCGTTAAACGTTAACCCGCGTAAATTAACGCTGGTATTACAATCCGAGCGCATTATTTCATCCGTCAAAAAATGACACCCGTAAAAAAGAAGCGGAAAAACGCGCGCGCATTAACGTTACGCGCAGAAATCGGTGTGCGGACTGTTTTTTATCGCGATTCAGCCGGTCAGAATTAAGAGCCACAATTATCTGACGTTAAGTTTTTGCGCCTGTCAAAGTCAATCTGCGCATATATGCTGCATCAATAGTAAAAACATGCACAACTTCTCAATTTTATTGTTTGGGTATGTGTAGAATGTGTAACTATACTTTGCTGTATTTTTTTTCCGGCTGGTGTATTTGGGTTCGGCGAGGACGTTCAGATTTTCCATTAACACCAGCTTTTAAAAGAAGTTAAAATCATGCGCGCAAACGCCGTGCGTTAAATTTTGCGCATAGATTGTAATACCATCCGCGTACCAGTGCACAAATGCATTTGCGCTCACAATGTTAAGTATAGGATGCGCGCAGTACATTACGCTCGCAAAGGGTTTGCGCAGGTTCACCCGCGGTAGACGTTAACGCGCATTTTTTGCGCGGACATTGTAATACGACGTTCAACGCAAAGGGTTTTTCCCCTTGCGTTAATGCGTTTTTGCGCGCGCGTTAACGTTTGCGCGAAGAATGTAATAGAGCCCATTGTGTGTGATTCTTTTGGCATTGCTGTAGCTTCTGGAATTTAGAACTTTGCTCCAGAATTGCTCTTTATACAAAGTCCCTCATGTTTCTATGTGGCCGTCGTGCCCTTCGGTTAAGCAGGCTCATTCATGGCCTTATTGACACAAGTAAATGAAAAGGTGGAGAACCAGTAGACGCTTTATTGAGAACATACGCGGAGTAAAGCACACACAAAGTAGAAACAAATGCAATTCCATGGTCCATTTAGTTCAGGCGGGACATGGCTTGCATTGTTGAAAGCCCATGAATAGCTGTACTATAAGCCGCTAACCTTTTGATGGAAAAGCTCAACAACAACAGCTCTGTTTCTCTATTTCCGACCTCCTCGTATCCGTCTTTTTCATTCTAAAGTAATGCAGATGATTTCCGTCCAATGCGGAAGACCGTGGACAAATTGTACAATTTACCATGTATACAAGCGCAGTAACAACATACGCCGTGCCGTACAGAAACGCCTGCTCACAGCTCTAAGGCTAGGGTCAGACGAACGCATTTTTCACGTTGTCCGTGAAAAAGTGCGTTCGAACGAATGGACGTATTTTTTCACGGAATACGCGATAGCGGTCATACGATGCGCATTTTCGTCCGTGATTTTGTACGGTTATCAATAAAACCCTTTTTGCGTCTGGACGTTATGTTGGCCAGACATTAGCAGCGTCTGACGTCTCCCAATCACGCAAACACGCCGCTGTGCGGACGCAGCGCACTCTGTACGTCAGTAGTAGCGGTTTGACGTTCTAGAAAAAATGCGTTCGTTTGCCACTTGCGTTGCGCGGACGAACATTCGTGCGGCCGTTCGTCGTCTGTTCCCCGGCATTGGACGTCATTTGCTGCTAGCACGGCTGTGATTTCGTGCGGCTAAACGCACGTTAAAACTGCTTTCGTCTGACCTTAGCCTTAGTGACGGAAATCCAAGCCAAAAAGGTTTCAACATTTGGTTTTCTTTACGAGGAAGGGTTTTAGAGAAGAATAATGAGTTCTACTTAAGTCCAATTCTTGGAACAGACCCCACGCAGCTTTCACAATATGCACCGTGCAGTGAAAAACGATAAAGTGCACACAAAGCAGGATCGGATGTAAGAGAACAAATAAAACAAAAAAAATAAATCACGCCGAAGACCAAACGACCGAAACACAAGGATTTAAAAACAAGACGCAATTGTGTCACATTTTCTAAATCAAAAAACGAAACAGAGATTTTAGGGACGCATGGTTGTAAAAAAATATACTGCTGTTAACGCATTTTGCTTATTAAAATGGTCGGCTATGTGGAGTTCCTTCCTCCTTCTCCCGCCTCCATCCAGTGCTGTTTTGCAGTCATGACTGTGTGAAGTGGAGGAGTTTCCTCTGCCCAAACAAACATCACCTGGCAGATGGGATTTCAATATCCCACCTGCGGTCACCAAATCGGTCACCGATGATGTCAGTATGCTCTTGCGATACTGCCATCATCCTGACTCTGAACGCTCGCAGCAGCGAGCATTCTTTGAGACAGCAGCCTCAGATTGGTGCTGTCAGTAGCATGAAGAACCAAACCATCGTGCTGCGCAGGTGCTGCAGAACTTGCAGACAAAGTACAACGAATACAAGCTCCAAGCATTATGCAATTTGTGTTGTTTATACTACGCCATTTGCGTACGCCACGTAAATGACATTAAAAGCTGCAGGAAGTCCTGCGCTGAAGAGGAGAAGCTTCGCTCGGCGAAGGAAAAAAGGTGAGTATTTTCAGCTAAACGAAAAAAAAAAAATATATAGAAAGAAAATAAAAATTATTTAAGGGGATAAAAAAAAGGGATGAATAAGGATTATTCAAAAATTGCAAAGCAAATGCAAATTTTAATGAAAACTATTCAAGTTGAATGATAAATGGTGTTGGGAAAAAAATTCTAACAGTTACACTATATAGTGTGTGACAGATAAACCTCAAATATGATGCTCCTCTTGTTATGCCAATAATACTTTAGTAAACCAATAACTTTTCAGTAAGGAAAGATGATAATGTGGATGGGTGTATGTGAACGCAGGGGTGTATTTGTGTGGAATGCAGTAAGGCATGGCGAGCTTTTACTGACATTCCACAAAGAATTCCATGATGGCTGACCCAGTCTGATCCTAATTATAGGGCTCTGCCGAAGGATATATTGCAAAGATAACACACACACATATATATATATATATACACATATACCCTGTATATGTATGTATATGTTAAAAAGTATATAATGTGTTATTATTACTATAATTAATTATGATATATGTTATGTGTGACTGTCACAGGGTAGAACATGTTTCCTGGTATGTCTTCTTTGCATAATGAATTTAAAGTACCGTATAAGTGGGACAGTATGGAAATATTGGCTCCTATAATAGCAGGCCTCACCAAGGTGACATGGCCTGGATGCATCATTACCGTTATGCTTGGTATATATATGACAGCTTTGGTAGGCAGTCACAGCTCATAGCTCATAACACAAGTTGCAGACGGTTGCTGCACGTATGTCAAACTCCTGAATCGGTTTACTGAGTATTCCCCTAGTAGCAGGCTGCAGGCAATCACAGGGATACGTTGATATAACCAGCAAGCCAGCTGGGCATCTGTATCCTACATCAGACAGAGCCAGATGGGGTCCCCGCTCACAACATGGCCCGTGCGAAATGCTTTTTTTTTTCAAATTATAATGCTACTGGAAATGTTTTTACACTTAAATTGGCTGAAATAAATGAGAGAAACCATTATAAATACAGAATGAATGTGAGGAATCGAAAGCTGGTCTGATACAGCAAATACAATAAATATGCCAATATTAATATAAAATCTGCAGAGAAGCCCGTGGTGTGTCATAGAAAACGGCCCTACCCATTTTTTTCCGAGTCGAAATAGATCTTGCAACACCAAATTGGTTAATATATTAAATCCCCACTATGAACCATAGGTGTGCGCGCAGGGTGTGCCGGGTGTGTCCAGCACACCCTAATGCAGCCAGTGTCAAAACTGATTAAGCTCCTTTACTTGTGGCAATAATTGTGATTGCAAAGGGATTCACATTCATTACTTTTGTTTCCCCAAACACTGTATGCAGATTCTGGGGAGTTGTTGCCTTCACTGGCATGCATGAGTACCTCACTTCTATGCTTCAGGACATGATCGGCATGACATCAGTGTGATAAATCGCTGGACAAATGGTACTAGGCCAGGGCACTTTCTCTCCATTATCAGCAGACAGTGGTGGATGAGTGTACCCAAACACAAGGCTGCCCCTTGTCGGCAGCTGCTGACCAGGACCCCAAAAATGGACTCTTGGAAGAGAAAGGGGCACTCACAGATACTCTTACACATGGAGTGGTGGGGTATTGATATATGGTGGAAGAAGAAGGGCTACTGAGATCTTTTTGGCAGCATCGGGTTTGGGTGGGTTTACAGCTTGTGGTATGGGAGAGCACAAGAGGCACTATATGGTGATAGCCTATGAGGAGGTGCTGGGAGCTCTCTGGCAGCGTGGGGTTTGGGGGTTTATGGCTTATTGTATGGGAGCCTAGCTTGAAGTAAACAGGTCCGGGAAGTGGTCTAGTTTGGCGTGGATAAGAAAATGTTTGAGTTTTGGCATTCTCAATGTCATATCTATCACAAGAAATATGTAGCCATTCTGGAACAATTTGAAACATTTTGAGCAACCAATAAAGACACATTCCATTGGCTTTTAATTTACTTACTTGTGACAGTCTTAATATCCTCTATTTGAACATACGCATAAAGAACAAAGATAAGCTGCATGTAAAAAATAAATTCACACCCTCTAATATTTGGTTGTGCCGCCTTTTGCTTTGATTACGGCAAGCATTCTCCGTGGCATCGTTTCCATAAGCTCATGCAATGTCCCAACATTTATTCGCGTCCAGAGTCACATTAATTTGAGGCCAAGATCTTGTATTGATGATGGGAGAGTCGCAGCTCTGCGTAAAGTCTTCTCCAGCGCATTATCCCAAAGATTCTCAATGGGGTTAAGGTCTGGACTGTGCGGTGGTCAATCCATGTGTGAAATTGATGTCTCATGCTCCCTGAACCATTCTTGCACAATTTGAGATTGATGATGAATCCTGGCATTGCCATCTTGGAAAATGGCCACGGTGCCATCAGGTAAGAAAAAACCCATTGGTGGAAAAACCTGCTCATTCAGTATATTTAGGGAGTCACATGACCTCATTTTTTGCAGCTGAAATATATTAATCAATGCAGTAATTATCCAATGGAAGGCTCACACCTATTGACTCAGTTCAATACAGGTGTTGAGGTTTTTTTGGCCAGGCAGTGTATATTGCTTAGTCACAATGTAAATCAATGGAAATTTGCTGGTTACTGGAAAAATCCAGATTTACTCTTGTATGCCTTGACTCACAATAAAGTTTGGCCTCTGGCCCCATCTCCCCCCTTTCCTTCCTAGGTCCGTAGCTAGAAAGTTCTAGTACTCTTTGTATGGTTCAAGATAAGCAATGGGATATTTTCTCATATTTTCTTTTATTTCAATTGATAGTTTTAGGCCAAAAAAATAATCAGATTTTGCACTTTGTTTAATATTTTTTTTTTTTCTAATATTTTTTACATTTGGCGGTAATTTGAAAAAGTCATTATGTTCTGGTTTGTAGTTATTGAATGTCCAAGTTGTGAAATTTGTTATATAAAGTGTTATTGCCCTGATTCTTCAACGTTGTGTTACGCTGTCAAGGCCGTGTTAAGGCCGGGGGCACGCTAGGTGTTTTTGTTTTCGTACGTTAAAATGCACTTCTGGCGTTGTGGCGTCCACTCGACGCCCGCCTGCCCCCCCCCAGCGCTGATCCTCGACGCACGCATGCTACGTGCGCACTAAGTGCACGTGCAAAAGCAGGTGACCGGCCCCGTCCGCAGCATCACAACGCTGCAAAGGACACCGGTAAGTGCGTTTTAACGCTCGCTAGTGCACAGAAAAAAAAGCCTAGTGTGCACCCGGCCTAAGACGAGTGTTTTGCACTGCAGTGGAAGTAATGGCCGTGAGAGTGGACATTCCTTCCACTCTGATGCCCGTCTGGTCACCTCGCTGAGCGCAGTTAGTGCGCCCAGCACTGCAAAAAGCTCAATCCCCATATGGAGGATCGCGCTTTGCAGCCCTGTCGAACGCGCGTCGTAGCGCTTCGACGGGGAGGCTTTCAGCACGGCCGCTGTTGCGCATGTAATTTGTGCGTGCGCTACGGTGTGTGGCTGGCCCCGTCAAAGCGTCACAACACTGCGAGGGATGCCGGGAGGCACGTTAGTACGGGCACACATAGTGCGCTCGTCTGACCCCGGCCTTACTACTTCCTGTTTCCTGTTCACCTCTGACCCGGATGTCATTCTTGATCAGAACATGCTTCCTAAAACACACAGCTTGAAATGTCTTTATTACCTGCATGAAACAGCGGTTGCACGGCCTTATGCAACGCGCTGCACATGCTTATACTAAAAGGCTATGCAGGCCTGTCTGTATTTGTGATTTTTACATGTGGCAGGTGTTGAAATATATCCAAGGCACAGTGGAGGCATCGTAAAAGGGATGGTGTGGACACATAATTACATTAAAAAGATAAATCTCTGTGTCAGTGGAAGAGTAAGCGGAGAGATTTAGAGGGGTCACAAGATCACATTATCTGTTCTTTACATTGCAGTCCATGTCTGCTCACTGAATGCCTTCTGGCCACTTTTAATACATCTTAATCTTTTCCAGCAAACACATGGGATACTCTACTATTCCAAGCCTTCTTATGGTGTCTGGTACAACAGTTTGCACAATGCTGTGAAACTGCTAGAATCTATTCATAAAATGATAATTTGTTCCATTATTAAATTGCACTTAATATATATATATATATATATATATATATATTTTTTTTATTATATATATATAATATATATATATATTATATATATATATATACTGTGTATATGTATATATATATATATATATATAATATATATATATATATATGTAAATAGAAAAAGCACCCAGTCTGCCAATTCAGGGAGTGAATGCCTAGGTGCTGAACCCCCGAAAGTATCTAATTAAAAAAAATGGAATGGGGGCACTCCAGGACTTAATAAAATAACATTTTATTAAATATATATTAAAATAACCTTATTATAAAAAAGATTTATTTTAATGTATGTTTAATAAAATGTTCTTTTATTAAATCCTGGAGTGCCCCCATTCCATTTTTTGTGTATCTATATACAGTATATACAGTATATATATATTATTTATAAAGGATTTTACCAGGAAGGGTACATTGAGATTTCTCTCGTTTTCAAGTATGTCCTGGGTCCAAGAACATTGAAATGTTACAGTTACAGAAATACAAAGTAATACAATGCAAGATATTAAAAAAAAAAAAAAAACAACACAAATATACAGATTAACAGAAAAATATGTAGGAAATATAGTCACTATGTTACATGTTTACAGGCGCATTCTGTATTGAGGTATGTTAGTAAGGAGCTTTTGAGTGACTTAAGACTGGGGGAGGATTTGATGGTGTCTGGGAGGTTATTCCATAATTGTGGTGCTCTGTAGGAAAATGAGGACCGAGCCACTGTCTATATATATATATAAAATGACAGGTGACTTACATAAAAGCTTCAGTTCTGAAACCAAAACCTTCATCAAGGCCACATTTTCAACTTGACAAATCTATTGTATGCAGATCCAGAGATTTAAAGATACCACATATTTCAACAGAGATGAATAATTTAAATATGCAAAGCTTAATAGAGATAGGTAGATAAATTATATACAGATAGTTCAATAGACATCGATATCATTCGATAGATAAACATGATATATAGATAGATCGATGGGTAGGCATATAGGTAAGATAATACATAGATACAGAAATAGATATACATAGTTTTATACTACATAGATACAGAAATAAATATATAGATAGATACGGAAATAGATATATGTAGCTAGATACAGTGATTGATTTATAATACATAGATAGACAAATAGGTGCAAATATAGATAATAAGGTACACATATAGACATAAATAGTCAGATAGATAAGATACACATAGCTAGTCAGATAGATAGATATAGCTAAATAGATCAATAGGCAGATAGACAGGTAGATATAGATAAATAGTCAGACAGGTAGGTAGACAGATTGTAGGAGATAGATGGACAGATACAAAGATAGATGATAGATAGATAGATAGATAGATAGATAGATAGATAGATAGATAGATGAGTAATTAGATGGATATAGATAGATAGATAGATAGATACAGAGATAGATAGATAGGTACAGAGATATAGACAGATAGATAGATAGATAGATACAGAGATATATAGATACAGAGATACAGATAGATAGATAGATAGATAGATAGATAGATAGATAGATAGATAGATAGATAGATAGATAGATAGATAGATAGATAGATACAGAGATATATAGATACAGAGATAGATAGATAGACTTGAGTAATTAGATAGATACAGTTGTGTTCAAAATTATTCAACCCCCAATGCTGTAAAGGGTTTTAGGGAATTTAGTGTACATTTGTAATTGTATTCAGAATGAAATCCTACAAGGACTTTTTAAAGAACCATATGCAACTAAAATGACATCAATTGGTTTTGTAATACAGTAGTAAATGTTTATTTTGTGAATTCTTCATTGACACAATTATTCAACCCCTTAAAGACTACCACTCTGAAGAACAGAGGTTCATTCAAGTGTTTTCAATCAGGTATTGAAAACACCTGTGGATGTCACGAGGCAGCAATAAAACATAATAAGCACCAATTAGGCAGCTTTAAAATGACTGTGATACTCAGCTCCTTCTAGACATTTACTGGTGTGGTTACAAACATGGTGAAGTCAAGAGAATGGTCCAGGAAGACAAGAGAAGAGGTGATTACTCTTCACAGGAAGGGCAATGGCTATAAGAAGATTGCAAAGATGTTAAACATACCAAGAGAGACCATAGGAAGCATCATTCGCAAATTCAAGGCAAAGGGCACTGTTGAAACGCTACCTGGTCGTGGCAGAAAGAAGATGCTGACTTCGACTGCTGTGCGCTACCTGAAGCGTAGAGTGGAGAAAAGTCCCCGTGTGACTGCTGAGGAACTGAGAAAAGATTTGTCAGATGTGGGTACTGAAGTTTCAGCTCAGACAATACGGCGCACACTGCGTAATGAAGGCCTCCATGCCAGACCTCCCAGGCGCACCCCCTTGCTGTCTCCAAAGAATAAGAAGAGTCGACTGCAGTATGCCAAAAGTCATGTGGACAAACCACAGAGGTTTTGGGATAGTGTTCTGAGGACTGATGAAACAAAATTAGAACTGTTTGGGCCCATGGATCAACGCTATGTTTGGAGGTGGAAGAACAAGGCCTATGAAGAAAAGAACACCTTGCCTACTGTGAAGCATGGTGGGGGGTCAATCATGCTTTGGGGCTGTTTTTCTTCTGCAGGTACAGGGAAGCTTCAGCGTGTGCAAGGTACCGTATATACTCGGGTATAAGCCGACCCATGTATAAGCCGACCCCCCTACTTTTTCCCAAAAAACCTGTGAAAACTTATTGACTCGCGTATAAGCCTAAGTGGGAAATGCAGCAGCCACTGGTAAATTTCACATGGATATTGCCCCAGCTCACACATGGATATTGCCCCAGCTCACACATGGATATTGCCCCAGCTCACACATGGATATTGCCCCAGCTCTCACATGGATATTGCCCCAGCTCTCACATGGATATTGCCCCAGCTCACACATGGATATTGCCGCAGCTCATGGATATTGCCCCAGCTCATGGATATTGCCTCAGCTCACACATGGATATTGCCCCAGCGGCAGCCAGCTCTCTCCGGATCCAGCAGGGGTTGAGGGGGCCCAGATGCCGGGCAGCGGGAGTGCCTGCCCGGTCCTGAACAGTGTGAGTCCGTCCGTGTTGAAGGGGATGCGGCTGCGTGCGTGCGCAGGTCACGCGGTCTGGCCAGTCAGGTGGTACAGAGACTCAGTACCACCTGCTTAGCCGGACCACGTGACCGGCTGCGCCTGCACGCAGCCGCATCCCCTTCAACATGGACGGACTCACGCTGTTGACTCGGGTATAAGCCGAATCGCTTTTTTTTACTCAAAATCTGAGTCATAAAACTCGGCTTATACCCGAGTATATACGGTACCATGAATTCTCTTCAGTACCAGGAGATATTGGATGACAATGTGATGCAGTCCGTCACAAACCTGAGGCTTGGGAGACGTTGGACCTTTCAACAGGACAATGATCCCAAGCATACCTCCAAGTCCACTAGAGCATGGTTGCAGATTAAAGGCTGGAACATTTTGGAGTGGCCATCGCAGTCACCTGACTTAAATCCCATTGAGAACCTCTGGTGGGACTTAAAGAAAGCAGTTGCAGTGCGCAAGCCTAAGAATGTGACTGAACTGGAGGCTTTTGCCCATGACGAATGGGCGAAGGTACCCGTAGATCGCTGCAAGACACTTGTGTCAAGCTATGCTTCACGTTTAAAAGCTGTTATAACTGTAAAAGGATGTTGTACTAAGTACTAAGATTGAATGTCACTTGGGGGTTGAATAAAACTGATAATGATGTGAGCACAGAAAAGACATTTGTGGTTATTTCATTATAAATGTTATGTTATATTTGTCTGACCTACACGTGCCTCTTTGATTTAATTGTAAGCAAGATGACTGAATGATCAAAATCAATGTCAAACTAGCCAAAACACTCAATTTCAGTGGGGGTTGAATAATTTTGAACACAACTGTAGGTACATAGATATATATAGATACAGAGATAGAGATACAGAGAGAGATAGACATGAGTAATTAGACAGATAGGTACAGAGATATATAGATACAAAGATAGATAGTCATATGAGTTATTAGATAGTTATAGATAGATACAGAGAGAGATAGACATGAGTAATTAGACAGATAGGTACAGAGATATATAGATACAAAGATAGATAGTCATGAGTAATTAGATAGTTATAGATAGATACAGAGAGAGATAGACAGACAGATAGATAGATGATAGATACAGAGATAGATAGATAGACAGACAGACATACAGATAGACAGATAGATACAGAGATACAGAGACAGATAGAAAGATTGATCCAAAGATAGATAGAAAGCTAGCTAGCTAGAGAGATAGTCATATGAGTAATTAGATAGTTATAGATAGATACAGAGAGATATAGAAAGACAGACAGACAGACATATAGACAGATAGACAGACATATAGACAGATAGATACAGAGACAGATAGAAAGATAGATCCAAAGATAGATAGAAAGCTAGCTAGCTAGAGAGATAGTCATATGAGTAATCAGATAGATAGATAGATACTTTATATTGGCTTCTACTAAAAAGTAACTGTGTGATAAACACACTGCACAGTAGAGCAATGCAATTAACAGTATTAGAAAAATAGAGTCAGTGCCAAGGGGAGGTAGGATCCCCCACAATGTATTACTGGTAATTTATGGGCTTTCAAGGCTCTATTGATCTGCAAAAGCGCCAGTGCAGCTGGGGAGGGGCTGGAGGAAAGCTCTATTGGGGAATGGGATCTGCCAGAGCAGTCTGAGATATCCAATTTAATGAATAGCAACTGCAAGGTGGGGACTTGGAATAAAAACAAGCTCATTTGAAGGAAGATTGGAGGAAAATTACAGCATTGTTTTCTAATGCACAATAAATGATGCCTTATTTATATAGTGGCAAATATTTCATATTTCTGTGTATAAAGGACTCGCTCATTCCTAATAGATCAGGAATCACTTTGAATTTACAGAATTTAAACCACGCATTGCACCCGCTGTATGGAGCGTACATTTACAGCTTTGATTATGAGGTTAAAGCAAATCATATTCTCTAAATTTGATTCCAAATAAACCGAAGTTATAAAAAAATGTCCTAGGAAAAACCCAATTACCCCAGCAGGTACCTTCTCTGTTCTACTGCTTGGACCTGTAAGCTGCCACTTGCATCAATTTGGGGGCAGCAGCTGTGAATATAGTTATCTCACTCATGGAAATGGGGTGGATCTTCATGCTAGCACATCTTTTAACCCTTTAACTGTCAAGTACCATCTGTTGGGTGCGTGGGAATTTGATTCTGAACATGGACACATGGAATTTGTGGTTAACACTTAAAATAGCCATCTTTCATAAAGATCGTTAATCTGAGATGTTAAAAAATGAATAATTAAATCAATCACGAATGATACATTTATATAGAAATAATGTTGATTTGCTCATTTTTAACTTTTCGTGTATTATTTTATCCTTCAGGCTGGCCATCCACTGACTCTCTAGTCGGACAACCTACTTAACCTTCTGAATACAGACAACGCCGTCGCACGACCAGGATCGTCCACTGGAATCATCTGTGGATGACCCGGGGAATGAAGTAAAGATAAAAAAAAAACACTGCAGGGGAAAAAAAACCCTGTCCCTGGTGCTAAAACGAGGTTTCAGCCCTAACGATGCACCGCCGAACGCAGAAAAAAAGAAAAAGAACTCACTGAACGCTGCCGGGAAAAAAAAAAACCTTTTCCTGGTGCTGAAATAGGTTTCAGCACCAAGGACAGCACCGTTAAACCCAGCTGGATTGAAGAAAAGCATAAAAAAAAAGTGCCGCATTCAGCCAGGAAAAAACCCTCAATACCCCCAAATACTCAAAAAATTCCAAAAAATCTATAAACAAAAAGGCTTTTTCTCTGCGGATCAAAAGAATAAATGGTTGAATAAAAAAACTAAACTAAAACTAAAAAAAACATTGAACTCTATGAGATTCGCCTGTCGGACTGAATCGCTTCTCTATGGGACAATTTCCCTTCCGTAGAACGGCGGCTTAATTATACAATTCATCTTTTTTTCATGTAATTTGTACCAGATCGTCCGGCTTCGTCCGACAAATCCCATTCAAATGGGAAAGATCTTTAGTCTGTTGTAGTCGTATAAAATCGTCTGAAGTCATCCAAAGGAAATCGGAGACAGTGGAAGAGGGCTGAATCTCCTGCATGTTGAGGGATTGGTCAGACGATGACTGACGACGATGGACAATCGCACGACTGCACAAATATGGAGTCAGTGGACAACCAGCCTTACGGAAATGGTGCTGGAATGAAAGGTTATACACTCTTGATGGCGTCCCTTACTTTGCACAATGTTATTACATTAAGATATGATGATGTTGCTGTTGAAATGGCACGTTTTGAATATTGATCAATGCTATTTCGACAGGAACCTTTTTATTGAATACAAAATAAATGTATAATTTAATTCAGTCGAAAGGTCAGACGTTCGTCTGCGCATTCACGCCATTTCAGCATTTTCTCATCAATATCCTCCGTCCAGCTTATCATTCCTTATTTTCCAATCACTGTTGCACTTATTAAGCAAAATGAATTCCTGATCTCATACAGTCGTCTTTCACCAACATACACTGACAAGCGTGACGTCCTCCTCCTACAGCATCTAATATTCTCCTAACACGTCCCCTGATCCATGCACGCCACACAATGCGGCCTGCCGAGAAGGCCTAATCGATATCCCCTGGAGGAGTTAATTCCTGCTGCATATAGAATAGACAATTACGTTTAATGTGCTTATTAGGTTACAACATTATAAAAAAAAAATATGCTTTTTTAAAAAAGAAAAAATATATATAATATTTAAAAAAAAAATTTTTTTTATTCTTTTGTCTGTTACTTAATTTGTCCCAAGGTGATACCAAAACACAAATTATACAGAGCACTTTGCTGCCAGAGGAGGCTTGAAGCACTTAGATCAAAGGGTTTTTGAAAAATATCGACAGCTGATAAAAAGACGTTATTGTTGGCCAGTTTGCTGCAACTGATCTTCATCTCATTCTGAAGGAGCACATTTGAGAACATCCAGCGGGGTACAATATTGCAATAATGAATCTGAACAGGTTTTGCAGTTAAAGCATTAATCAGCTGAGCTCTCAGTGAAAAGATCTCACCATTTAAAAGAATAAACGTGAATATATATATATATTTTTTAATGTTTTTAAATATAATATTAAATTTAAAATAAATAAAATATACAAATATTCAATAACTAAAAAATATATATTAGTTTATATTTATATATAAACTTAACAAATTATGGGCTCTATTACACTCTTCGCGCAAAAATGTGCGCGTGCGCAAAAACGCATTAACGCGAGGGGCAAAACCCTTTGCGCTGAACGTCGTATTACGACGTTCGCGCAACCGAGGCGCGTTAACGTCTTACGCGAGTGACCCTGCGCGAGCGCAAGTTCGTGCGCGCATCCCATACTTAACATTGTGAGGTCAAATGCGTTTGTGCGCTGGTGCGCGGATGGTATTACAATCTTAGCGCAAAATTTAACGGACAGCGTTTGCGCGCATAATTTTACCGTCTTTGAAAAGCTGGTGTTAATGGCAAATCTGAATGTCCTGGCCGAAACCAAATACACCGGCACGAAAATAAAAATATAGCACAGTATAGTTACACATTCTACACATACCCAAACAATAAGAGGGGACTCTTCTTAGCCCATGGATGACCTGTATAGAAGACCTCTTCAGGGCCAGAAGCCCTTTATAAAGCCGTCCCACACCTAGCATAGAGCTCGCTGGTTGGTTGTGTTCCAATTACCTGCCGGCCAATAAATGCCGAGACTAATGATTATATTAATTATAGGTTAATACAGAAATGTACATAATGTAAAAATGTCAGTTTTTTACGGATTGAATATTATCAGAAAAATGCTTTTGGATACTAAAAAATTAACCTATTTAAAAACTAGTAAAATGTAAAAATTATGAATATATATCTATATATTTATATTTTTTTGCTATCAAGATCAGAGCATGGTTTCTAGGGAATAAAAGACAGATTGTGCAGATCACAGGGAAGTCACAACTGCACAACTGTCAATGGAGAGAAAGGCCGGATGTCACAGTTGTGAGACTAATTAATTAAGCAAAGGGCTTCTGCAGGTGACAAATTTCTCTTGGAGTTTGGGGATGTAGATTATATATATATATATATATATATAGGAAATCCAGTAGGTTCTGCACACATACCGATTTTTGTGGAGATCTGCCTCGGTGCTGGTAACCCTCGTGATGTATATAGAACTCCAAAATAGCAGGAAGCACTCGAGGTCTTCAGTGAAGATAAATATTTATTACAAGAAGCTAAAAAAACATCAACGTTTCGGGCTACACAGAGGCCTTCATCAAGGATAAAAACACTTAGACTCCTGTTGTTTATATAGTATTACCTATTAGGAAACTTACCAAACCTGTAGCGCGTTGGTTTCGATTGCGCCCACCCGGAAACCGGAAGTGGCGCATCGTTTCTAACCTTCCGGTTTCCGGGTGGGCGCAATCGAAACCAACGCGCTACAGGTTTGGTAAGTTTCCTAATAGGTAAAACTATATAAACAACAGGAGTCTAAGTGTTTTTATCCTTGATGAAGGCCTCTGTGTAGGCCGAAACGTTGATGTTTTTTTAGCTTCTTGTAATAAATATTTATCTTCACTGAAGACCTCGAGTGCTTCCTGCTATTTTGGAGATATATATATATATATACATATATATATATATATATATAAAAAAATCAGAACATTAAAAATATTTTTTTATAATAAATATAAAAATTCAGACACCCAAAAAGTGGCTAGTGTTGATTAATTCTTGTTTTAAAATAATTGGGAGAAAATAGTTTGAAACAGGAAAATAGATGAATAAACAAAACAAGTGAAAGTTAATAAAAAAATAAAATAAAAAAATGAAAAGATTTTGGCTTGTAACTATAAATATCACATTTCAACATACTCTGTATTGTACATGGATCCCAATTTAACCCATTCTATATATTATACAGACATCCTATGATCTTTAAAATAATAAATGATTGTGTGTTTATTGCCATTTATACATTTTTATTATTTTTTGCTGTTATTATTATTAGTTATAAAAGTTAGTATAAAAGTTAGTTTAGTAGTTATATAAAAGGTTAACATATGTAAAACATACTGTATGTATATGTTTGTGGACTTAGAAACATAGAAACATAGAAACATAGAAAAATGTCGGCAGATAAGAACCTTTCGGCCCATCTAGTCTGCCCAATTACATGGATACTTTACCTGGATTTATCTTTTGTTTAGGATAGCCTTATGCCTATCCCATGCTTGCTTAAATTAAATTACTGTTTTGGCCTCTACCACTTCAACTGGAAGACTGTTCCATGTATCCACCACCCTCTCAGTAAAATAATGCTTCCTGATGTTACTTTTAAACCTTTGCCCCTCTAATCTAAGACTATGTCCTCTTGTTTTGCTACTTTGTTTCCTTTTAAATATACTCCCTTCCTCTACCTTGTGGATTCCCTTTACGAATTTGCATATTCTACCCAGAGTTCTTTGCTGCATATGGGGAATGTAGCACAAGAGCTCTGTAAGCGGTTTCTGAATTGCTGGGATGTATAAATGTCCTCTGCAGCTATAAAATTTATTATTTGCAGTGTGGAGGCTTTTAATCTCACTTTTTTACCCTCCACCACAATTGAAATGCTATATGTATATACACACACACACACAATATTTTGGTTTTAGGAAAAAAAATGTAAGAAATGGTAAAGAATGGCCCATATCAGTCCAAACCATGAGAGATTTTGTGTTTTTAACAGGTGCCTCTATTTGGTTTTAGTTTTGTTTCTTGAATTAAGTGCAAGGTGGTCCGAAAGAACGATTAGACGAGACTTCAGAAAAGTCTGTACGTCTTCAAACATGTTTTGAAAGGATGAGGTTTTCCCCCAGCCTGAAACCCACAAATCCATCCCTATCTGTATAGTGCCATCATCTGATAGCATCGCCTTCCTGGAAACATCTGACTTCATCCCTCATTATACAGTCTGGCCCTCTTTGTCTAAATATCTGTCAATTTTCCTCCTTATCTGCACATGTCCATGAAATGGGAGACAGACAGGTCATCTGCGATAAACCAATACACCCTTCGTAATAAAATTGCAGATGACTCAGCCTTTTCTCAAGGGCGAATAGAGATGAATACCGCTCGGCTGCCCGTTTTACCCCCAGGAACAGTCTATCACGGGTAACCAGATAGGATAAACGCTCAGGTCATCCAACTGCACATGGCCATTGGTTTAACACTATTGTATGTAGCACTGAGGCTTCGTACAACCCTGTACGACGAATCACAGATGATCATTTCTTTCTTATGCCATTGCCACAAGGTATTTATGAGCGCCCATCTGCTCCTATAAATTTTTGGAGAGCAAGGCCTGTGTCTCTAAAGCCGGAGTTGGCCTCCCCTCCCACCCCTACGTCCCTTCTGTTATGCCAGCAGACTGAAAGAGAACCAGACTTTGAAGGCCAAGAACGTGTGCTCCTCTATACAAGCAATATGCCTAATAAGTAGGGATCAGTCATTGTTTTTTTTTACATGGTTTGCCATCACAGAGCGCCAATCAAGCCAAGAATCAGAAAATACATTGAATTATTTAAGTAAAACGTTAGAGCAAGGGGCAAGATCATAGAGACAAACGTGATCTTGAAAAAGTGGACCCAAGCAAGGGTAGGAGAAGCAAGAAAAAGTTAAGCAAACAGTGTAACGGGAAGCCAAGGGATGTTATAAGAATGAAGGTAACTGTCCAGGTAGAGGCAGGACACACGCTCCAATAATAAGGCCCTCAACCAGGTGCCCCACAGAACAGTGTGTCCCAAATCCTCATTCATATATAAAGAACAAAATAATGGACAATAAGGTGAAACCACAACACGCTGGTCTTTTTTAATAAGCATGTAGCATCCTACTCAACATTATTTGGAGCCTTTTTCAAGTTGCGCCTTCGTCTGAGTGATCGGGCCAGTTTTTTGCACCCTATATATGAAAGTAAAGGTGAAACGCCATGAAAAAAAAGGTGAATGAAGTATAATTTGGTCCAAAAATTATATCTTAATCCACGACACATGACAAGCTATCCAATAACTCAGAGCTTCTCAAATGCTTATGAGTAAGCACCCTCTGTGGTGTGAAACGCGTAGAGCTATACATTAACTTCCTTTGGGGGAGTTGCCTCTTTTGCACTTTGGGCTGTTTGGAGATGATTCCATTTCAAATAATTTTCTAGGGGGTTATTCAGAGAGCACCGAAATGTCACCAACATTTCAGTGCTCTCTCGTTCAACGCACTTCCCCGCACTTCGGGGAATCAAATGTCCCCACCCTGCGGGGAATTCAACATTAACCGCAGGGTCCCCTGAGTGCAGGGAAAACCCACCATAAACTTGCCGAAAACCGCCGGAACCGCCGCAAAAAACACGTCGAACACATCGGAAAAAGCCACCGAGCCGCCGACCACAGTGCAGACCAGGTGCTGGAAAAGACAGACAAGCTGACGAATGGGGCAAAAAAAAACCCCAATACGATTGAAGGTGTCAAAATTGAAACTTTGTTTTCAAAAAAACAAAAATGCCTGGAATTTACACATAAGGTCATATGAATGATAATAAAAAGGTCTGTTACAGCAAAAAGAAAAAACGCTATGGAAAAAAAAAGGAAAAATTATTTTGCCAAAAAAATCCCCAAAAATGCCTAAAACAGTGGTTCTCAAACCTGTCCTCGGGACCCCCAACCAGGCCATATTTTGCAGATCACCTTGGAGAATTGCAGACTGAATCTTGCATTCACTGAGCAGCAAATCATATCACCTGTGCTGTGCTTCAGCTATCTGCAAAATCCGGCCTGGTTGGGGGTCACGAGGAAAGGTTTGAGAACCACTGGCCTAAAAAATCCTAAAAAAAAAAGATAAAGAGACTTTTTGCTGCAGATTAAAATAATAAACGGTTTATTAGATATTGGGTAAAAACAGGAATATTTTTAACTTTGAAGGCTTTGGGGTCCGTTGGCCTGAACAAACCTGCCGAATAAAACCACCAACCAGCAGGGCACTTCGGCACCTTTTCTCTGCTGTTCGGTGTCCTCTGAATAGATTAACCATTGCATCTCTATGGGGGATTTCTCTGCCTTCGATCAGGCACCGTACTTGCTGGCAGTTGGCCAAAATTTGGTGAACTGCCTGCTCTCTGAATAGCCGAATGGCCCGAAATGTCACCTTATGGGGAAATTCCCTGTTCGGTGCCATTTTGGGTCCAGATCGGCTCTCTCTGGATAACCCCTCTAATAAATGTAAAGTTTCTGTATTTTTCATTACTATCATTGGGTTTGTCATTAGGAGCAGCAGCTATTATTGCCTCAACAATGGCAGTGATTGATACAGCTGGTTGCACACACATCCTAAAGTGATATTATCTCAAGTGAGATAAGGGTGATAAGAGAGCTTGTAAAATGTTGTATAATTGGCATATTGTTTACTGAGTGTTACTGGCTGTTACCCTTTCCCTCTGATGTTCATTTTGATTGATGATCACGGTATAGTTTGCATTTGAAAGGAGAAGGCAGTTTTGACTTCATGGGAAAAATTCAAAATGGCTTCCCAAATCTACGACTGCAATATTTCACCAGTACAAACAAGCATAGTATTAAAAACCTGTAGATGCCACCTGCGCATTAAATAAAGGCCCGGAAAGATGTTATATCTTTTAGGCCTTGACCGTTTTCAAGATTTGCTTTCTCAAATAGCAATATCACACACAAACAATAAAATACAACTCCGCCAGGGTTTTCTCTCCCTGTAACCCTTGTTTAGACTGTAAAAGCCTCAGATGAATAACTGGAGAAATTACCTTTTTATAATTGCATCTTAACTTGAAAAAACCAAATCGGTCGCCAGTTTACAACCTTCCTGGGCTGACAGCTCAGAAATTACTTTTCGGAGTCACGATAACCATGCACAGGGATGCGATCTCCGGAAATTACTCACTTATTATTCCTAATCATTAAACAATTATTAGATTAATGCCTTCCTAATCCCAAGGGCTTTAAAAGAATGGAAAATACGGAAATACTAGCATTTTCATTATCAAGCAGACATCCACTTTGCTATAGGCTTGTGCACCGATTTTTTTTTCGGTTCGATTCGATTTTTCGGATGTTTAAACTTTTCGATCCGGCTCGTTTCAACCGATTTCTGTTTCGATTCGGTTCGGTTCGACTCGTTTTTCGGGTACATTTTTTTTTCGGAATATCGACCATTTTTCGTATTTTCGTGTCACTTTGCTCGTTTTTTGTATCGACTTTTCGTGATTTCGGAAATTTTCGTTTTTCGGAACTTGTACATGTTTTCGGAATTTCGACCATTTTTCGTATTTTCGTGTCACTTTGCTCGTTTTTTGTATCGACTTTTCGTAAGTTCGGAAATTTTCGTTTTTTCGGAACGTCTGTTCTCCTCGTTTCAAAGCAATAAATTTCGATTCGACACATTTCAAGTCCATTCGAAAATTCCGAAAATATTTCGTTTCGGCTCGGAAAACTTTTCGGATCTGCCGTTTTCGGATCTAAAAATTTTCAGAAAATCGGCCGCATCCGAAAACACAAATCGGGAAATTTCGTGAAAATTCCGAAATTCCGAAACCCGAAATGCACATCCCATCCCTACTTTGCTAACTCCTTTTTCCATCAGTCGTTCTCATTGTGTCCGACATACAGATCATTTATCTACAATAAGAGGTATTCACTAAGTACCATTGTGTGTTATCCCCGTTCTTTGGTTTTTTACAAACAGGGTTATTCAAAGAGAATCGAAAAGCCACCGCACGTTCGGTGACTTTTAGTTGTCTTCAATTCAGTTCCATTTGGCGATCCCATTTCGTTGACCCTGCGGAGCATTCAGCAAACACCACAGGGCCGTCAAAATGCAGGGAAAAGTCACCGAAAAGTCACCGCAAAACGAGGGCGAAGGCACACCGAAACCTGCAAAATAAAATCTGGATTATCCCGCCAAATACACCGGAGAAACCCAAGCAGGAGCCGATCACACGCAGCGCAGCCGCCCAAAAAAGCCAACACTGCAGACGAATGCAGTGAATAAATTAGAAAAACAGTTTGCTTGAATGTTTGAAAAGTGAAAAGCTGTTTGCAAAGAAACTACTGAGCGAAAATGTCTGAAATTTACATATGAGGTCCAGGGAATGATAATAAAAAGGGCTGTTACAGAAAAAATAAGTAACGTAAAAAACTAAATAAAAAAGTAAATCTGATTTAAAATATCCTAAAAAATCTGTAAATAAAAAGACTCTTTACTGCAGAATATTATAATCAACAGTTTATCAGATATTGAATTAAAACAGGAATATTTTTAACATTGAAGCCTATGGGATTCGCCTGAATAAACCTGACGAACGAAACCACCGAATGGCAAGGGCAATTCGGCAACTTTTCACTGCTGGTTTGTGTTCTCTGAATAGCCGAAGCATTGCTTCTCTATGGGGATTCACTGCCCTCGAACAGGCACCGAACAGGCACCGTATGTGCAGGCAATTCACCAGGATTTGGCGAATTGTCTGCTCTCTGGATAGCCGAATGGCCAGGAAAGGTAACCGAACGCTGATTTTCAGCGTTCGGTTCCCTTTCGGGAGCCATTCGGATCTCTTTGAATAACCCTATTTTACCAGGAAGGATACATTAAGATTTCTCTCGTTTTCAAGTATGTCCTGGGTGGCGAGTATGTACCGTTAGGTGTCTTGCCAAGGACACTTACTGGAGAAATGCTCTGGCTGAGATTCGAACCTGTGTCGCCACGATTATAGAGCAGTGATGTTACCTCTACTCCATTCAACCTGCTTACTAGTGACCACAGCACAACAAAGGGAATCCCTAATACCAGTCCTTGACACGGCTCTTTACAGAATCTGAAAGGAGGAATAAGGGAATAGGAGAGGAAAGAGTCACTTAACAAGCCACGGTCTCGGAGGTCAGCAAGACGGTATAAGAAGCCCGAGTTGAGACAGAAGAATATCAGTAAAGTCAATGACACAATGCAGGTTGGTACACAGTAAGAAAATAAAATACATGGAAAGAACTCTCAGGATAAAAAATAGAGCAATCGCAGTTACGTAGGCAGCAAGTCACCTAATGTTGAGTAGGGGTCAGCAAACTTGGTCCTCCAGTTGTTTTCAGAACTACATTTCCCATGAGGCTCGACCAATATAATGGGTGGTTGAGCATCATGGGAGATGTAGTTCCACCCCTGATGTAGCGGGATCAATAAAGGGATTAAGAAAAATCAAAAATACATTTTATTTCTCCTTTGGTGCCATTGAATAAATAAAACTAAATTGAAAGCAATGCCTGTTTCAAGAGCAATTATTGATTTGTCACCTTAGACTGATACATATGTATCTTAGGTTTGTTTCGGGATCATTTTCCTGAATTTTAGTAGCAGATATTATTTCATTACTGCTGAATACAGCATAAATTTCAATAGGGGGATATTCTTTCTTTAATATTAATCTTAGATATAGAAAAATGTATGGTACAAGGTACTTAGCTTTTGAAGTTTGATCCGCTCCTCGTGGAGGTATTCCCACTCTCCTCAAGATAAAGCAACAGATAAAAAATTGAGAAGCTATGGATCCTTGTTGTGCCTGGGTGGGATGAACCCAGTTGGAAGATGTAAATCAGATGTCTCCAAGACTTATTTAAATAAATAATCGGGAAGGTATATAAATGATTAAAAAATAATAAAATTTATTGGATAATAACAAACTGCCCAACGCGTTTCGTCCTAAGACTTTCTCAAGGGCGATAAATCAAAATTAAAAGTATGAAAAATAATATAATTTTCATGCTTTTAATTTTGATTTATCGCCCTTGAGAAAGTCTTAGGACGAAACGCGTTGGGCAGTTTGTTATTATCCAATAAATTTTATTATTTTTTAATCATTTATATACCTTCCCGATTATTTATTTAAATAAGTCTTGGAGACGTCTGATTTACATCTTCCAACTGGGTTCATCCCACCCAGGCACAACAAGGATCCATAGCTTCTCAACCTTTTATCTGTTTAATATTAATCTTCCTGGTATGCTCGTCCTTTTAAATATATTCCGCCAAACAATTTTATATTATTTATTATATTCATTTTATATCTTGGCTGTTTTATGAGAATTATGCCAACCTAAAGAAATGTCTCTCTGTCCCAGTTACGATTCCTCCTATATGTAACCGCTGATTTCTTTACTGTAGTGATCACATAAGTCTATACACATTTGGGTCGTGTACCATTTATTATAAATAAAGTAAGCCAGGTGGAGAGAGTCCATACGGTGAGGCCTGACCAAACAGTCTGAGAGAAAATAAGACCTCCAATGTGCTTTTAATACCCAGAAATCAATACTCCCAGGAAGGCAGAGCCATAATGAGGCTCTTGTTGCTGAGCAACAAACTGTTGCCGACTGTGTTTCCTTTGGCTTCCTATAATATAAACCTAGGGCATGGCTTCCATGAGCTGGCTGATTGATTCCTGCTGTCACTGGACAATAGGGGGACATGATTGGATTTAGACTAAAGCAATTTAAAGCCACTTCTCTCATTTACCTTGCACCATGAAACTCCGTTAGATCCTTATGTCGTCTGTCAGATACAGTCTCCAGTTTGGCTACGGTAATTCTGCTCGACAAAGCGGAGAAGCCTGAGGATAACCGTGTAAAGCATCCAACACGCCCACTGCGTTGGGCTTTGCAATGGTGAAAACCACCCTGAGAACTACTCTGAAAACAATGCTGAACAACTTCGGCAGAAACAATGGTGGAACCAAAGGTGGAAAGTATGGTGAACAACGGTGGAACGTCCTTAAACTGTGAATTCACCGTAGATTCATTGTAGTTGTCCACCGTAGTTCCTTGAAGTTCAATTAAACAACTGTGCTTTGTGAAACACCTTTTGTGGAGGCCAGATCACTATAGACTAAACTTTATTGATACTGTCCTAGTGACAAATAGGTGCTGCAAGCCAACATGGTACTACACATATTTGGAAGACATCCATATAAGTAGAAACCCCATTGGCTCAACAGACCCTTCCACTCCTTCATGGGACCGCTGCTCCCATCACAGTCAGTCACAGTAGATACCAATGAGAAGAAGCCGGCCCCAGTGTGGGTGTGTGATACAAACTATTCATTCCAAAAACAACAAAAGAATAAACTGAATCGACGTCTTGGACTCCGATCTATCTTTTACTCCTCACATTCAGTCACTAACCAAATCTTGCTATTTCCACCTAAAAAACATTGCTCGCATCCGTCCCTTTCTTAATCAGGACTCTACTAAAATGCTCATCCAAGCTCTTATTATCTCCCGCCTTGACTACTGTAACCTCCTTCTCTCTGGCATTGATCCCAGATTCTCCCTCTGCAGTCTGTATTAAACGCCTGTGCCAGACTCATACACCTCACCTCCCGCACCTCTCACACCTCACCCATTTGTCAATCCCTACATTGGCTCCCAGTTTCCTTTAGAGTCCACTTTAAAATACTAGTCCTCATGTACAAAGCTCTCCATAACCTCACCGCTGACTACATTTCCTCCCTTATTAGCAAGTACATCCTGTCCCGACCTCTTCGCTCTGCCAATGATCTGGCGTTATAAATTCCTTGTACCCGCACCCCAATTTCCACCTTCAAGACTTCTCCCGAGCTGCCCCCTTTCTATTGAACTCTCACCCAGACTCTCCACGTCTCTCCAGTCGTTCAAGAAGTCTCTGAAAACACATTACTTTAGAGAAGCCTATCATCTCACTCCATAATCCCCCATGGTTCATTTCCTGCTCTATCTTCCCACCCAGCCCACATACGCCCAGCTTCTTCTACTCACCCTCACCTAGAGTGTCACCCCTCTCCTCTTAGTTTGTAAGCTCTCGAGCAGGGTCCTCTCTCCTACTGTTCTGTTTGGAATGAGTATGTTTATCTGTTGTTCTGTCTCTCCCATTGTACAGTGCTACGGAACTTGTTGGCGCTTTATAAATGATTGTAACTGTAACTGACGTTTCGGGCATAGGACCTTATGCATGATTAAGGTCCTATGTCTGGAACGTCGCTTCATTTTATTGCTTTTGGAATGAATATTTTGTATCACACACCCACTCTAGAGCCGGCTTCTTCTTCTTCAATATTTGGGAGACGTGTTAGTATGTCTGATTTCAATGCTTTATTTATGAATTTGCAAGGATTAAAGAAAAAAGAGAATCCAAGGCAGAACCGGTTTAACAAAGGGTCTGTTGGAGCTGCAGCACCAGGCCCATGGCCCAATATAGGTTCAGTAGAAAGATAACAATGTCAGCACCAATTGCCAAAAACGCACTGAGATTGAGAGGAATAGGACAGTGGCACAGAGGAAGGTGAGAAGAATGGACCAGGGAAACAAGGCAACTTGAAAAGAATGGGCCAGAGGGACAATGGCGCTGAAAGGGATGACACCCAATCTTCAGCTCCAGACCCATGAAGCACCAATCCTAGGGGGTGACTGATTTTTAGAAATTATATATATATATATATGAACTACCTTGCAGGAGCACTCAGGGACGTGTTAAAAAAAATCTATTAATAAAAGAACTGTTAACTCACTCACTAAATCCTGCATTGTGTCGTCATGGACCACGCCATAAAAGCGTTGGACTAGCGCGTCCGTGTTGGGTGTGAAGCGTATGGCGACGGACTGGGAGACATCATCAACTGTGATGGGGAGACGCGTCCTCATAGAAATTTACCAAACTGCATCACGATTCTCATTAGGTCTCATAAGGCTTGTAAAATGCTAACATATATTAACCCTTTAACCCTTTCGCTGCTGAGCCATTTCACACCTGTGTGCTGAGCTCATTTTTACCGGTTTCGCTCATCATGTTTAAACGCGATTTGAAGTCACATTTTATTATACGACCCAGACATATTATATATCGTTCTTTCCGGCAGACTCTGCAGATTCATAATATATCATTATTATGTATACGTCATGTCCTGCCTGAATATTATAACAAAAAAATGTAATTTTTAATAATCTACAGCGTGTAACGTGTTTTTTTTCACATTTTATTATCCGAGCCTTTGCGGTTATATGTTCTATGGGGTGCGCTTGTTAAAAAAAATAGAAATGGGGTCTCGTTACATTTTTTTTGGGGGGATTTTTAGCAAATCCCCCCTAGAAAAAATCGTTAGTGCAGCATCATTGTTCACATTATAATTGAAATGGGAACAATATTACTGAATTAATAAAACAAAAAACAAGCAAAAAAACCTTTTTAATTTTTTTTTATTATTTTTATTTTTATTCTTATTTTTTTATGTTCCAATGATACTAAACATTAACCCCTAGCTGCCACGGATCGGGAGATAGGGGTGTCATTGGACCCCCTATCTTCACCATAGGTGGCAGCTAGGGTTTAACTCCCGAACTGACATCATCGTATCCATGTATCCATCGATGACGCCAGTAGGGACGGGGAGATCCCGGAAGCTTGGCTTACATCCAAGATGTCGGCCAGCTCCAGGAGAGGACAGCGACCCTTCAGGCACCTTCCCTGCACTGGCTGGGGTCCTGAAATAGATGTCATCGCGCCCAGCGCAATGACGCTATTCATGCGGCCGTGGTCCCGGAGGCTGAGCTGACATCCAAGATGTGGGCTGCAGCAATCGGCTGGAATCCCAGCCGATCGTGGCTGCAATGGCAGGACGCGCTCATCGCATCCTCCGCAGCCAAGTCCCCATGTGGCTGGATGCGCTCAGTGCATCCTCCGCAGCGAAGGGGTTAAATTGAATCAGAGCAGTTTGTTTCACTGCCATCTCGCTCTGTAAGCTGATTTCAGCCCCCTCTCCTCCTCAATACTGAACAAAGTGCAATATACTCACACCCTCTGCTGTGAACAAGAAGCCAAGGATCCCAAAAACTGTTGGAGAAAATGGCATCAAAAATATGTGAAGGCTCAGAGGATGGGCAACAAAACAAGGCTTTTGAGGGCCCTGAGAATGGGCAACAGCATAAGTGGCCTGTCCTATGTGGGTCCTGGCTCAGGTCTCACAAGGTTTTAGCTCGATGGTGCCATTACAGAGGAGATTATTATTATTCTTTATTTATAAAGCGCCAGCATATTCCGCAGCGCTGTAGAATAAGCACAGTATAGACAGGGTTACAATACATTGAACAACATTTGACAAACAGTACAGGAGGAGATGAGGGCCCTATTCCCGTAGGAACTCACAATCTGGGAGGGTTGGGGTTGGAAACAGGAGGAGAGGACTGTAAGGTGAGAGTGATTGATGGTTGCGTCAGTGAGTTGGGTGGTAGGCTTCCCTAAATAGGAATGTTTTCAGGGAGCGTTTGAAGGAAGAGAAGTTAGGGGAAAGTCTGACAGTACAAGGGAGAGCGTTCCAGAGAGTGGGGGCTGCGCGTGAGAAATCCTGCAGTCTATCATGGGAAGAGGTGATGCGGGGAGAAGCTAGGCGCAGGTCACTGTTTGACCTTAGGGAGCAGGCTGGGGTGTATTTGGTGATTAGTGAGGACAGGTAGTGGGGAGCTGAGTTAGTGAGGTTTTGTAGGTAAGGATAAGGATTTTGAACTTAATTCTGCAGTGGATGGGGAGCCAGTGAAGGGACTCGCAGAGGGGAGCGGCAGAGACAGAGCGGCGGGTGAGGTGAATTAGCCTGGCGGAGGCGTTCAGGATGGATTGTAGGGGGGAGAGGCGGGACAGAGGGAGGCCAGATAAGAGATTATTGCAATAGTCGAGTCGAGAGATTACCAGGGCGTGTATGAGTTGTTTTGTGGTGACAGCGGTAAGAAATGGCCGAATTCTGGAAATATTACGCAGTTGGTATCGGCAGGAGGAGGAAAGAGACTTGATGTTGGGGATGAAGGAAAGAGCAGAGTCAAGTGTAACTCCAAGGCAGCGAACTTGGTTTGATGGGGAGATGGTGATACCCTCCACCGTGATAGAGAAGTCAGGAGGTGGGGAGGCATTGGAGGGAGGAATAAGTAGGAGTTCAGTCTTTGACATGTTGATCTTTAGGTGGTGGGAGGCCATCCAGGAGGAGATGCCAGATAAACAGTCACTGACTTTTGAGAGGACAGCGGGAGAGAGATCAGGGTAGAGAGGTAGATCTGAGTGTCATCAGCGTAGAGGTGGTAATTAAAGCCAAAGCTGTTGATGATTTTGCCCAGGGAGGAGGTGTAGATGGAAAAGAGCAGAGGACCAAGGACAGAGCCTTGAGGTACACCAACAGATAGAGGCAATGAGGAGGAGGAGTTACCAGCAAAGGACACACAGAAGGACCTGTTGGATAAATAGGAGTCAACCCAAGCAAGTGCAGTGTCACCGAGACCCAGAGAGTTGAGGGTCTGTAGAAGGAGGGGGTGGTCAACAGTGTCAAAAGCAGCTGAGAGGTCAAGCAGGATGAGAATAGAATAGTGGCCGTGTTTTTTAGCAGTTAGGAGGTCGTTGGTGACTTTGGTGAGGGCAGTTTCAGTTGAGCGTAGGGGACGGAAGCCAGATTGCAGGGGGTCAAGTAGGGAATTGGAGGACAGGAAGAGGGAGAGGCGGTTGAAGACTAGTTTTTCTAAGAGCTTTGATGTGAAGGGAAGCAGGGATACAGGGCGGTAGTTGGATGGAGAGTTGGGATCTAGGGATGGTTTCTTTAGTAAAGGGGTAACTAGCGCGTGTTTGAAGGCGGATGGAAAGGAGCCAGTGGAGAGAGATAGGTTGAAGATGTGTGTGAGAGCAGGGGTGAGGGAGGAGGAGAGGGGAGGAATTAGATATGAGGGAATGGGGTCGAGCGGGCACGTGGTGAGATGTGAGGAGGACAATAAGGAATTGACTTCCTCCTCAGTGGCTGGGAGGAAGCGGTAGAGGGTGGCAGAGGGGACCTGTGGGAGTGGAGGTGGCGGATAACTATCTTGTGTTGGGATGTTGCTTCTGATAGTTAAAGTTTTACTGAGGAAGTAGTCTGCCAGGTCTTGAGCGCTGAAGGCAGCTGTGGGGGGAGGTGCAGGTGGGTAGAGGAGGGTGTTGAAGGTGGACCAGAGCCGTTTAGGGTTGGAGGACAGCGTAGATATAAGAGATGAGAAGAAGGATTGTTTGGCCAAGTGTAGGGCAGAGGTGTATGACCGGAGAATAAACTTGAAGTGAACAAAATCAGCTTCAGAGCGGGATTTCCTCCAGGCACGCTCTGCAGTGCGGGAGCATCTTTGCAGGTAGCGAGTCTGGAGGGTGTGCCAGGGCTGAAGCTGGCGGCGTGGGGCCTTACAGAGTCGAAGAGGAGCAAGAGTGTCTAGAGCAGAGATAAGCGTAGTGTTGTAGTGATTAGTGGCAGCATCAGGGCAGGTGAAGGATGAGGGAGGTGGTGAAGTAGGTTGGAGAATTGATGGGGGTCCACAGCATGTAGATTTCTGCGAGTGTGTGTGCGGGGTGGGTGAGCAGGGTGTTTAGGAAGTCCAGATAGGTTGAAAGAGAGAAGGTGGTGGTCAGATATGGGGAAAGGGCGACATTTGAACTCAGAAATGGAGCAGAGGTTGGAAAAGACAAGGTCAATAGCGTGACCATCGCGGTGGGTAGGGAGGAGGGAGGATTGTGTGAGTCCAAGGGAGGACGTGAGTGAAAGAAGTTTGGAGGCAGCAGGGGCGGAAGGATCGTCAATGGGAATGTTGAAGTCCCCGAGAATTAGGCATGGAAGATAAGAAGACAGGAAGTGAGAAAGCCAGGTAGCAAAGTGGTCAAAGAACTGGGAGGTTGGTCCCGGTGGGCGGTAGATGACTGCCACCCTGAGAGCCAGAGGAGAGAACAGGCGGATGCAGTGTGTCTCGAAGGAGGAGAAGGAGAGGGATGGGGGTGGAGGGAGATGCTGGTAGGTGCAGGTGGGAGAGAGCAGGAGTCCGACCCCGCCACCATTTCTCTCACCCGGTCTGGGGGTATGGCTCAAGTGTAGACCGCCGTGAGTGAGAGAGCAGCAACGGAGGCCGTGTCAGAGGGAGTTAGCCAGGTTTCAGTTAAAGCTAGGAGGTTGAAGGAGTTTGAAAGGAAGAGGTCATGGATTGCTGTGAGTTTGTTGCACACAGAGCGAGCGTTCCAGAGGGCGCAGGAGAAAGAGGACAGGCGCTGAGGGATTATGGGAATGAGGTTGCTGGGCTTGCAGGGAGGTGATTTATGTGCGATGGAGATAGGATGAGAGGGAAGTATTGGATGTGTTGTGGGGCCAGGGTTAGGGGATATGTCACCTGAATAGAGTAACAGCAGGAGGGTGAGAAAGAGAAGGTGGGAATGGGATTTGTGGGAGTGGGAGTGATTAGCAGCACGAGAGTTAGAGGGAGACCATGTTCTGAGGAAACAAAGGAGCTCATGTGAGGCCATCATGTGGGACGAGAGGAGGGAGGGAGAGATGCAGATAGTGTAGGGGTCGGTGGTAGAGGGGCAGGAGTTCCATTTAAGGAGAAAGGTAGAAGTAAAGAGTAGAAACAGGATTTATTGAGAATTCGTTTAAAGACCATTGGAATACCCTTTTAAGCATGGTAAATTTTTTTTAGTTTTCTACACACCTTGGCCCCTATTACAGTCTTCGTGCAATTTCGTTTGCCCAGCGCAAATTTTTTTACGCGCATCGTCCAGCCGACCCGTGGTATACCGATCCGAACGCATTTTCTCATCTGTCAAAAAATAAAATTTTCGTACTGGTGTTTTTCCTTTCGGCAAAAACGCTCCGATTTGTCGTTACCGACAGCTTTTCAAAGACGTTAAAATTATGCGCGCCAACGTCGTTCGTAAAAAGATGCGCATCGATTGAAATACCATCCGCGCACCAGCGCACGAACGAATTTGCGCTCACAATGTTAAGTATAGGACGCGCACAGTTCATCATGCTCGTGCAAGTCCATCCGCGTTAAACGATAACGCGCATCGTTTGCGCGAACGTTGTAATACGACGTTCAGCGCAAAGGGTTTTGCCCCTCGCGCAAATGCGCATTTGCACATGCAAAACGCACTGCGCGAAGAATGTAATAGGGGCCCTTTCTCTCTCTACTTGGGTTTAGGGACAAGACAGGTAAAGGGTCATAAGTATCACTGGTGATTATTTGGGGGGGGGGCGGTTGACTGCTCCCCTTAGGACTGCTCATGTGCCGAGCACTCAGGAAGCCAGGGTTTGCCTTATATTTGTTCCATATAACACAAGCAAGAGTACAGCACTTATTAGGGCCATTTTCCAGCACAGACACAGTCCTTGCTGCCGAAGCGTAGTATAATGTTACCGGTGCATAAGAGGGGAAAAGTAATTAATAACTAAACCGAAAAAAATTACAATATCTTCTCCATTTACAAATTAAATGAATGGTTCGGCATCATGTGGAATATTATCCAGTTACAGTGAGAGGAGATATAGATAATACCTACATATACATTGAACCCAGGACATACTTGAAAACGAGAGAAATCTCAATGTATCCTTCCTGGTAAAATACTTTATAAATAAATAAATAAAAATAAAAAATACACTGCATCCAGTTCGTCATCAGTTTAAAGCGTTCGCCATAACTCCCCATTGGCTTTGAGGAAAATTACTTATGCACAAGGACAAATAGAATAAAAAAGATATATATATATTTATATATGTATAAAAAAATAAAATATATTGATTTATATATTCTTTTTAAATTTCAACTAGACTTCAATTGATATTATATGTCCGTTTTAGATCTATACAATGATGGAGTTTCTAAATATTCTACAAAAAAGTCCCTTAAGGTTCCACATCCATGCTGTAAAATATATATATATATATATATATATATATATATATATACACATATACATACTTGAAAATGAGAGAAATCTCAATGTATCCTTCCTGGTAAAATCCATTATAAATAAATAAATAAATAAATAAATATATATATATAAAAATAAAACAAACCACAGGGGGGGTTGCACTCAACCTAAACTTGCAACATAAGCGGGTGCATCTCAGATTTGAAGTACATAGTCATATATATATATATATATATATATATATATATATATAAATGATACGTGCAGATCCAGATTTCATAAGCAAACAGGAAATAGGAAATGAGAGCTTGTACACTCAATATTCAATACTTACATGAATTATAGGATGGAAATCACCAGTTCTGATTTTAGGAGCCAGACGCCAGTAGAGCAGAGTGAGAGCTAGACAGACGGCCCTTTAATTCCATCAGACTACCCCAGAGCTGGTCCTTCTTCTATGGAGTCCCTGCTCTTTCCGATACACTTGCTGTTCTCTGAGCAGCCACCGCCCTTTGAAAGCATTGAGCTGTGTAATAATCACAGAACCCTAGCAGCTGCCGTTCCCCGGGGACCTTCCATAGACAACACACCTCTTATTGTGCCCCTGTCAGGCTGCTTTTGCAATCGTGCCCCTGCTGGGACCATCTCTAGTCCCCGTGATATCGTTCACGGTAACAGAGGGTTAAGAAACGCTCACCTCCTCATCACGTTCTTTGATACAATTTGTATTTTAGATTAGCTAAACAAGTGATTCATCCGGAGAGGTCTCTCTGACACGTGTAATACACTGCGTGGAAAGATCACATTACCAATAAATCAGCGTTTGGACGATATATTTCAATATACAGAGATCCAGTCGTCAGAGCGTTTTAGGTTTTATATTTCCATAGTAAGTAGTCAGCACTTAGGAAGCTGCTCCCCTTATGAAACGATTCAATAACTCCATCGACATGGGAAAGAGACGTAGCTGGACCAAGATGAAGCCAAGAAATATACACTGCCTGAACTGGCCGGACTTAATGATAAAGACATCAACGAACAGACCTGAATGGGTTTCATGAAGCAGGACACAACTAATCCCAAAAAAGTAACAAGCACCAATGGACCTATTTGTGCATAAAGAACGGAGCGAAGAATGATGACCGTACTGCTAAAAGCAAGACCGTGCTTCTGTTCATTTGCAGGGTCCTGGTTGAAATGGATCCACAAGGCCCAGTAACACCAACCCAATAAAAGAAGTAGAAGTCGTTCACCACTTCCCCAGTTTTGACAATCCAAAGGTTTAGTTACTGGCAAAAGGCCACATAGAGAGGTGGAAACGTTTTGTTGTTAAGGTCAACTCCTAGTATAAATGGGTTTGGTGACAAGGGTGAGCAACCTTGGACGTCCAGATGTTTTGAACTACATCTGCCACTCATTAGAATGGCTGAGCCTTGTGGGCAATGAAGTTCCAAGACATCCTGAGGGCCAACGTTGTTGACCCGTGATCTACAGGAAAGCAGAACTAAGGACTAAGAAACGTATTACAACTAGATCCAAAAGGGGTTCAGGCCAGAACGCAGCTAGAGCCAAAGAAAAAAGGCACTGACAGATCAGACTGGGTGAACAGAACTAAGGAGAAAGGCTCAAATGGGCCTAATGGAAAGGGCCATCTAAAACCATTCGGTTGTAGATGAACCATCAACAACAAATTAGGTTTACGGAACCTGTCACAGCTACATGTAGCTAAGAAACGGGTTTACAGAACCAACAGATTTAACAAAAAGAACACAAAAAGAGACCCAGGAAGTTCTATGTGACAGAAAACACCGATACCTACCTAGGTGAAAGGACCAGAGCATAACAAGAGACAACTGGGTCTAAGGACCAGGAATAAGAAAAGCCAAAATGGTTTTTAGGAACAAGGTGGATCAAGGTCAAATTGAGCCTGAGGACCAAAAAAAGTTAATCTCAACTTGAAATCAACAAGACCTTGCGAGACCCAACTGAGTATAAGGACCAATGTAAAGATAAGTCCCATTCGATCTCAGGGAAATCACACATTGAAAACCAGTTGGGTTGTTGGAGAATTAGAACTGGTAGACCCAACTTGGTATGCTGATAGAACAACACAACCTAAAGTCTAGCTATATCATCTCATATGGATCTAAGGGAAGAGAAACAAATAACCTGAGTTAAATCCGATTAATAGAGCACAACTCGACCCATCTCGAAGGGCAAAACGTTCCATGGATAGAGTTAATTGGGTCCAAGGCACAGAGCACAACCTGTCCCAGTGAACAAAACACTGACCTACACTGTACACACCACGTCTGGGGGTCACAGTTGAAGGTCACACCGATGGGGACCCTTAACACTCATTATTCAAATTATTGGAACTAAATGAGAAGATAAGCATTAGGAATGGAATTATGCACAGGGAGCACATCCTTCATCTCCTTATAATACTAACAAAATATGCCTTGCATCGGCCAAAAGTATCGAAATCATATAAATATATTTCCATAATAAGGTTAATGGTGAATAATAGTTTAAATTACCACTTAATCATTTTAATTAACAATTCAAATCATGCTGAATATTATTTACATTTTTTTTCTTTATTCCCAACAAAATTAAAAATTAAATGTTGCAGAAAAAAATGTTAATAACGTGTCTGAGCGTCAATCCAAAATTGGAAAGGAAACCAAAAAATCCAGTTCATATCCTTTGCCAAGCTTTATTCCCATTTAGCCTTTTCTTTGCCAATGTGGCCTTTTGTAAAAATAAAAAGCTTAGTGCAAATGGTAATTTTCTTTACCCTCATGTCATTGGAAGTCCCTTCCCATGGCACGGTGGTGTATTAATATTCCAAAGAGCACCTTATTGCGCCATGAGTTTTCCGATAAAGAACTGTGCTATAATGCAAGGACAGGGAGTTGTCTGGCCTAGAGATGCCTTTCACTTGACATTGAATATTAAAATCTTGAAAGCAACTGGTGAAATCATAGGGAAAGTCAATCAGATTTAAAGGGAACGCTGCACAGTGCCTCTGAGTAAGTGGTTACAGTGCTGTGAGCTCTTTGCTCTCTCTCGCCCTTCTGAGAGGGACTTGGAGGGTTAATTCAGCCATCCAAATGGAGGGGCTTAGTCCTTCCCAGAACCTCAGCTCAGGGAGCCCTCAGCTCAGGTTTCAGGGCTTGGAGACCTTTGGGAACCAGCCCCATCCGATGGTATTCTGTATCGATAAAAACTGGACTGGCTGGAGTGTGGTCATGTGACATGCTGGACTGAATGCTACAGAGATCTGAGGTGGTCTAGTGCTGGATTTAGGTCAGTCTTCAAAGGAAACTAAAGAGTTAAAACAAGAGAGGGGAGTGTGAAGGGGCGCAAGAGAGCTTAATGTTTAACCCCTAGTGCTTTAACACTATTGTGTCCCTTTAGGTCGGGGTCAGACGAGCGTTTTTAAGAGCTGAAGGAACGTCCATGAGTGTGGACGTTCCTTCCGCTCTGACGCCCGTCTGGCCACCTCGCTCTGCGGAGTTAGTGCGCCCAGCGCTGCAAGGCTCGATCCTCCTATGGAGGATGGCGTTTTTGCAGCCCAGTCGAACGAGCGTTGTAGCGCTTTGATGGGGAGGCCTTCAGAACGTCCGCAGCACGCCCGCTGTAGCGCGCACAATTTGTGCGCACGCTACAGCGTGTGGCTGGCCACGTCGAAGCAATGCTGCGCCGGGCGGCACGTCAGTATGGGCGTATATAGTGCACTCGTCTGACCCCGGCCTTAAAGCTACATTCTACTGGTTTTCGAACTGTACTTTCAGCACGTTAAAAACAAGGATTTTCCTTCTTTCCATCCATTATCGCTTTCCTATTTAGAAAAGGAGTCCACAGACTTCTCGCTCGTGCCCTAAATGCATGTGCTTTACTTACCAACGTGGGTCTGGAGGGAGAAGTCTGCGGACTCTTCTACTCTTTGAAATAATTTGCTAAATATAGAAAATAAATAACTAATGTAAATTAGGAAATGCTGAATTGAGGCAAGGTTCAAAAATTACTGGAACCTCTACTTCTTGCAGAACGCAGACATTGGATAGTTTGCACTGCAAGGCTGTCAAATTCATGGCCCCCAAATGTTTCAGCCTACAATTCTTTGAATGCAATAGCTCTCCCGGGAATCATGGGAGTTTTTGTTCAGAAACATCTGGGGGCGGAGCTTGATAGCCCTGCTATACATTTTATATAGCAACCTTGTTGTCACCTAGTTAAAGTGCTAAATCAGTATGAGGCTCTCTTTGGGTTTAGGTTTTGGTAAGGTAAGAAAGGTTATTAAGGTCAGTAAGGGGTTAAAGGGACACTCTACTCTTATCCTGACCACCGTGATGTGTAGAGTCTTCTCCCTTCTCCTCCCTCCCCTACTATCCCAATCTGGTAGAATCGCTGAATGAAGAGGAGGAGTTCATCTGTTCATGCATGCGCAGCTCTGATCCATCGTTCTGAGCAGGTGCTATATAACCTACATACATAAAGTGCGCAAGTCCCATAGAGGACTTTGACGTGGATCTAACTGATCCATAGTCGAGGGTTGCAATGCCTCGACTGAGGACTGCCAGGCAGCTTCTCGCATCAGACGCTTCACTCTTTACGCGCCCGCTTGGCTTTCAATCTCAGCCCCGCCTGTGTGAGATAACGTGAGTGTGGCTGAGACAGGGCCCGTCCATGCAATGCCCTGGAGAGCCATGCAGGCCCAGAGAGTGCCCCATAACTCACAGCACCAGGAGAAAGAGGGTGACGGTCTCACACCGCCCAAGGCCCCAACCTTTTTGACGGACGGAGGACAGTAAATATTAAAAGAAAGGATTAAAAAAATACTGTGAATCCTGTGTACCTTCATACAAACTGCCTTTAATCTGAGAGTTTTATTGCTGCGGATCCTGTGTACACTCATACACACTGCACATTACTGTGAGTTTTATTGCTGTGAGCTCTGTGATACACTCATACACACGCACATTACTGTGAGTTTTATTGCTGATGAGCTCTGTGATACACTCATACACACTGCACATTACTGTGAGTGTTATTGCTGTGGAGCTCTGTGATACACTCATACACACCGCACATTACTGTGAGTTTTATTGCTGATGAGCTCTGTGATACACTCATACACACTGCACATTACTGTGAGTGTTATTGCTGTGGAGCTCTGTGATACACTCATACACACCGCACATTACTGTGAGTTTTATTGCTGATGAGCTCTGTGATACGCTCAAACACACTGCACATTACTGTGAGTGTTATTGCTGTGGAGCTCTGTGATACACTCATACACACCGCACATTACTGTGAGTTTTATTGCTGATGAGCTCTGTGATACACTCATACACACCGCACATTACTGTGAGTTTTATTGCTGTGGAGTTCTGTGATACGCTCATACACACCGCACATTACTGTGAGTTTAATTCTATATTTCAAAAATGTGGGATGGCCATGTGGTCGTGGTATGTGGGAGGGCATAGCACAAGGGACCCCATGAATTGTCAGTCCGCCCCTGACTGTCAGCAGCCTCTGCCCAATTATTTAAGGGGAAAAAAAGGGAGATCTTTTTTCAATAAAGTACGTATCCCTTTAAATTAGATTTTTCACTCCCAGTTAAATTTTAGTATATTCATGTGTATTTTACTGCATGGTACTTAAACTTTAATAATTTATAGCATGAATAGATATTTCACAGCAAGTGTAGCAAAGCTGTAAATCCCATGTTGTAAAGAAAAAAAAAAAAAAGAGAAACGTCAGTAAAAAGAACAAAGATGTTTTAAATATGAATGGAGATAATCAAAATAAAAGCCTTGCTGACGCTTACCAACACTTTGTCTCGAAGATATTGAAAAAAAGGCAAATACTTTACATCATCTTGTAAGACAGCAAATCAATGCCGCACAGACACAATGTGACAGATGTGGACAGCTAGTGTTTAACCCTGCATGTTCCAGGGTTATCAGGGCAGAGCTTGGCAGATTCCCATTTCATGCTCCCCTAGGCATTAACTTTTAAGCTCGCCCGCTTCTTGAATTCTTTCTACCATAATTTGGACAAGCCTTAGGCCTCATTCACACACAAAAACATTATAAAATTGAATATTGCGTATACACGTGTATATGCGCGCACATACGCGTGTATACGCAATATTCAATTTAATCCCTGGCCTCCTGGTCCAGTGTGACTCGGGGTTAACCTTTAGTGCTGAATGCGGTAACCCCGAGCCACACTCGGGCTGTCGTTGGATACATTACCTGTCCCTACACTCCCCCGCTGTCTCCTCCGGCGATAGCGGCATTTTACTTCCTGGTTCCCTTCTCGCGAGAAGGGAACCAGGAAGTAATATGCCGCGATCGCCGGAGGAGACTGCAGGGGACAGCGTGGGATCGCAGGGACAGGTAATGTAACCAGCGGCAGCCCGAGTGTGGCTCGGGGTTACCGCTTTCAGCACTGAAAGTTAACCCCATGCCACACTCGGGAACACCGTCAGGGGGGTTAAAACGTAGTAATGTATGCGCGTATACGTACACACGCGTAAACATGCGTAAAAACTGAGAAATACACTGCCGGGACGCTTCTCGGTTCCATTCTGTTTTTGTGCGCGTTACACAATGCAAATATACGGCTCCATACGTGGCTGTGTGTATGGAGCCATTTATTTGTATATGTTTTATATTGTACAATACGCAGGTACCCACGTACATGCGTATCAGTGTGAATGAGGCCTTAGAGTCACAACACAATGCGTCTAGTTAGAAATCAATAAAGTTTTTCCTTTGTAGAAAAAATAAATGAAAAAAACAACAAGAAATAAATAGGTTTATGTGGCTGCTTGGTGGTAATTGTCCACTATTTCTCCTTCAAAATTTTGGATGTGGACAAGGTACAGGTATCAGAGAGCAGTGCCTCTATTAACTGTGTAAATTCTCCAAGAAGTCAGCTCCCCAATTAACTGTTGACATTTGACACTTAACCCACCACCCCGCACTCACATTTGATATTAATATTTCAATATAACAATAAGCTGGATTTTATGGACTCATTATGATTATTGTAATACATATCATATGTTTCTGTTGATCTATTAATGAAACATATGATTGAAACCTAATAAAAACTTGACACTGTATGGGCCAAAAGGGAACTCCGTTCCCCCTAGAAAAATAGTAGTGGAACTAAGGCAGGGCCGTCAAACTCCACTCCCCCCTGATTCCCTGTCAATCTATTACATTGAAAGAATTCTGGGAATTGTAGGTCTCAACATCTGGGGGGCCATGAGTTTGACAGCCCTGAATGAAGAACTCAATTTAGTTCTATCGATTGATTCAGCTAATAAAATTAGTCTGGAGCCGGTATTCAATAAATGCCACTGGTCCAAAAAAAGCTGACCAATAAAATGGATGAAAAAAGCAGATTTGTGCCTTTAATCCCTTAACGCCATGGTTATTCTTGACGGCAGGCGGGCCTGAAAGCCGTAGGGTGGCATCTCTTCACCCGCCCTCTTTTGTTGAAGTGACGTGCGCATCATTGGATGCAGATGGAGTTCAGGTCGTTGCACGTCAGTCAATGACATGCACGGCGAGTCGACAAAGGAGGCAGGTCAGGAAGAGTACCATGGGAAGGCGTGTCATGCCGTCCGGCGGTATTAAGACACACCCACTACAAAGGATGGCATGGCACTGCCCCCACGGTGGGAAGGGGTTAAACATGACTATTAGAAATAGCCGTTTTTTAATTTTTTTAATAAAGAGATTATAGTCTAATTCCACGTGTTTCCCTGTCTGAAAATCCATTTATCAACATCTTTTATCAAATGTCATTTTTTGGAAACTGGCATACCTATAAATTCATATTGAATCGATATCTCAGATAATTCCATTGAAAAGTGTTGCCGTGAGTGCCGATATCAGCTACAAATTTTATCAGGAGTTGAAATGCCAATAAACCCAAATTTCAATCTCTAAAATAAAAAAAAGGCTGAAAAATGTCCGAAAGGGGTCCATAGTTCGGCCATTGGGCCGAATTACATCGAGCCCTAAGTTCCCAAGCATTCCTGCTCGACTTGACTCTTGACAATAGCCCACCTCTTAATACCATCAAGATAAGGGCCCTATCGCAGATGTTTGTCCAGTTATGTCCCTAATAGAGACCTACTTGCAGAAGGTGGGATTGCATTGAAATGTACAGGTGCTTAGTTAAACTGTACTTACTCTGTGTTAGGCAATATATTACTGTAGATACTCGAGTATACCGCTAGATTTTGGTGACAAAAATTTACCTTAAAATTGTAGGGGTTGTGTTATATTCGAGACATCTGCGTTGCATGTATAAAAAAAAAAAAAAAAACTTGCCTTGCTATGGAAGTCTCCAAGAAGTTCCGGTAGTCCTGCTGAAGTGAATGTGGGCTCCCTGATGCTTGCAAACACTTCAGGAACTCCCGGATTCGAGAGAGGTGGGGATCCATCACAGACAGATGACACGCTCAGTTTAAGCCAATCATTCAACTCGCTCATCTCTGCCGGCCATCTAATCGCTAGTAAAGAAGACGGCCGGCGGCTTCATACTTAGTAACAACTGCAATCATTCTAGAGCAGAGCACCCTGGCCTGACTGTGTTAAGAGAACCTGGAAGGATTTTAATTGTTTACCGGTGCAGTAAAATTTTATTCCGCGTGTTATATTCGAGTCTTGAGTATTCTCTCATTTCCATAATAAATCTCTATCCATCGCATTATATTCGGGTCGCGCTATACTCGAGTATCAATGGTAATTATTTTTATGGTTGCATTCTGGTGGTATTTTTAAGAGGAAGCATAACATTTTTTTAATTTAATTATTTCACTGCAAATTTAAGCTTCTATCCTAATATCTCTCATCTTTTACAAAGAATATATCAAGATGAGGGATACCATAAAATCCCTAAAATGTTCGAGCCCTTTTTATCTTTAGAAGTGAAAGTTATAACTGAGTTCATGGTCACAGATTTCATTTGGTTTTCAATATCCTTGATTGACAGTCTTTGCATGGCTGTTACTCCACTGTGTTTATGTACTGTCGTGCATCCCATATTTTGAATGTTCTGATTTCTGGTTTCAAGTGAAAAGGACTTGTTAGCCAACAAAGTTCATACTGATCTCTGAATTCTGAAATACGAAAGTGGAGCAATCGGAATGCAATCCACTAGGACGATTTTCGTATCGCCAGCCTCGATTCACCATCCGAATGATGGAGACATCTGCATGGACATCAGCTGGAACACCGAGGGTGATTGAACGAGGAACGAGATATTCAGCTTCTCCCCATCACACGGAAGCAGAGTCAGTGGGGGGGTGTTACGTTTTTTTATTGGTTGTGTGACCGGCAGGAGAGGGGATGAATGATGGGATCGTACATTCCAATAGTGGTTGTATTGTTTTATAGACCTCAATATTTATATTGTTCTGTGCCATAATGAACCCTAATGGATGTGATTAACTGTCTTTGTGGTCAAGATGCTGAATTTCCTCTGTGGTTAGACTTCCACTCCATAAAGTATTTGAAAAATCATTGCTGGCCAACACCTTCCAGTGCGCCTTGGCAAGAAATAAGATACAAGTATTACGTTTTACATTATATAACTGATTATTACTGAACAGTGAATTACAGCTGGGAAAAAAGTAGGCTGAGGTTAGAGCTAGGGTTGTGGGGATCCAAACTGGTGATTTTTCAGAGATCAAGTCGACCCAACCCTCCATGCCCTACAATGTCAGATTGCCAGCCATTGACTAACAGCATCTTCCCTGCCTTCTTGCGGGACATGGAGGATGCAGGGAAGATGCGCCAGTCAATGTTGAGGCACTAAGATTCCCTTTCATAAGGGTACCACTGATCCGGGGGTGGGGTGGTGTCAGGGCAGTATCCGCCAATCTCAAATACTGTATGACCCGAATAGGATCGGGTGGCTTGAAAAACCCGATCGAGAAATCCCTTATTAGATCTTGTGGGCATTTCCTCCATGCATAGGTTTAGGTTTTATACAAACAGTTCTCAGTTCACTGTTTGGAGTAAACACCATGGTGCAAACAGTGACTCCTCTATAAACTATAGTGCACTGACGTAATTAATAACCCAGTATGGACCGACTCCCCAAAAGGTTGTCCAGTTGCCTCTGCTTGACAGCCATCAGGGTGGAGGGAAGACTTCTGTGTTTGTGTTCTGTCACAGCAGCCAGGAGAAGGAAGGGATGGGGCAGTCAAGACACGACAACCATTGAAGTTCACTTATATGGCCATCATTCATGACTAGAGTGTCGCTTTAACCCCTTAACGCCACTAGGCATTCTATGCGGTCCCGGCGGCAGTTAAAACTGAAGGGTGTCATAAAATGCCCCATGGCACTCCGCCCTGCCTCCCTTCACTGTAGATGTATGCTGTCATTGGCTGCAGGGTGGCTGCCTGTGTTCAGGACTGCTTGTGTCCAATGGAATGCGCAGCCAATTTCATTAAGGTGTGCACCCATAGTATGTTTATGAATTACATATCTATACTTGGATAATTTTGTAGAGAACAATTATTTTAAGTTAGGAAAACCCAATGTTTATGCAGCGACACAGTCAATATTCACGCAATTTATCAATGAACAAACAAAAAAATTATATAGGGGGTTAAAGATGAACACTTCAATCAACACTAGGGTGTGCCTGTGTGCCTGGGCACACCAGGCACACCCTGTGCGCACACCTATGCTTGTGTCCCTATGTTGCTGTGGCGTTAAGGGGTTAATATATTGTATAGATTTAGAAGCAACTGTCAACCTCATCAAATATCAATCTAGGGAAGGATTCCTTTTCACCTCTACATCTACATGTTCACGGAACTATATAAAGTTACTCCCGCTATATAATGGGCTTATATTTCTATATGACTTGGCCAATTAGCCGTTCACTCTGGGTATTCGCATAACGAAATAAACACGGTATGTGGACAAAAATTACTAGTCTTAATTAGAAGAAATCTACATTCCCAAGGGATTGGGATTTGCATACGATTTTTCTAGATAAAGGGAATTTTATGCCTTTAAAGCATTCAACGGGAAAAACAAAGAAGACCAGGACTGGGATATCATTAAATAATCTCTCCAATTAGAAGCACATGATGTGAAGCAGTGAAAAGAGGAAATTAAAGGCTGATGTTTTTAAACAAATGCATTTTTATTTTTTATTATCCATGTAATTAATATTGGATAGATATAAATGAATGGGGTCTAGACTATATCCCTTAAACATTAAGGAAGCTAGGACGTTTTGGACGGGTACAGCTGATATACATAAACATAAAATGTGCTTGTTTTTACATAAATATATTTACTTTGTTCTAATTTGTCAGTATGTGTGATTCGAAAAATGATGCGGCTAGTTGTGGGAAAGCACGGTCCATAAATGCCAGCACAATATAAAAGACGTATCTCTATGCAGAATAACACATAAAGTAAATCCAATTGCTTTCTTACAATTATGATATAAAAGCGTATTGCAGGCGACTATTGATGAAATATATTTAAAGTCAAAAGCCCTTCATATGGAGACCATCGGCATTGACCTTCTGTATAGTGTAACAAAAACCCTTGCTGACTCCTGTGAAGCACATTATAAAAGTAAGCCTTACTGACTCCTGTAAAGCACATTATAAAAGTAACCCTTACTGACTCCTGTAAAGCACATTATTAAAGTAAGCCTTACTGACTCCTGTAAAGCACATTATTAAAGTAACCCTTACTGACTCCTGTAAAGCACATTATAAAAGTAAGCCTTACTGACTCCTGTAAAGCACATTATAAAAGTAACCCTTACTGACTCCTGTAAAGCACATTATAAAAGTAAGCCTTACTGACTCCTGTAAAGCACATTATTAAAGTAACCCTTACTGACTCCTGTAAAGCACATTATAAAAGTAACCCTTACTGACTCCTGTAAAGCACATTATAAAAGTAAACCTTACTGACTCCTGTAAAGCACATTATAAAAGTAACCCTTACTGACTCCTGTAAAGCACATTATAAAAGTAACCCTTACTGACTCCTGTAAAGCACATTATAAAAGTAACCCTTACTGACTCCGGTAAAGCACATTATAAAAGTAAGCCTTACTGACTCCTGTAAAGCACATTATAAAAGTAAGCGTTACTACTGACTCCTGTAAAGCACATTATAAAAGTAAGCCTTACTACTGACTCCTGTAAAGCACATTATAAAAGTAAACCTTACTGACTCCTGTAAAGCACATTATAAAGTAAACCTTACTGACTCCTGTAAAGCACATTATAAAAGTAAGCCTTACTGACTCCTGTAAAGCACATTATAAAAGTAAGCATTACTGACTCCTGTAAAGCACATTATAAAAGTAACCCTTACTGACTCCTGTAAAGCACATTATAAAAGTAAGCCTTACTACTGACTCCTGTAAAGCACATTATAAAAGTAAGCCTTACTACTGACTCCTGTAAAGCACATTATAAAAGTAACCTTACTGACTCCCGTAAAGCACATTATAAAGTAAACCTTACTGACTCCTGTAAAGCACATTATAAAAGTAAGCATTACTGACTCCTGTAAAGCACATTATAAAAGTAACCCTTACTGACTCCTGTAAAGCACATTATAAAAGTAAGCCTTACTACTGACTCCTGTAAAGCACATTATAAAAGTAACCCTTACTGACTCCTGTAAAGCACATTATAAAAGTAAGCCTTACTGACTCCTGTAAAGCACATTATAAAAGTAAGCCTTACTGACTCCTGTAAAGCACATTATAAAAGTAAGCCTTACTGACTCCTGTAAAGCACATTATAAAAGTAAGCCTTACTGACTCCTGTAACGCACATTATAAAAGTAAGCCTTACTACTGACTCCTGTAAAGCACATTATAAAAGTAAGCCTTACTGACTCCTGTAAAGCACATTATAAAAGTAAGCCTTACTACTGACTCCTGTAAAGCACATTATAAAAGTAAGCCTTACTACTGACTCCTGTAAAGCACATTATAAAAGTAAACCTTACTGACTCCTGTAAAGCACATTATAAAGTAAACCTTACTGACTCCTGTAAAGCACATTATAAAAGTAAGCCTTACTGACTCCTGTAAAGCACATTATAAAAGTAAGCATTACTGACTCCTGTAAAGCACATTATAAAAGTAACCCTTACTGACTCCTGTAAAGCACATTATAAAAGTAAGCCTTACTACTGACTCCTGTAAAGCACATTATAAAAGTAAGCCTTACTGACTCCTGTAAAGCACAATGTAAAAGTAAGCCTTACTACTGACTCCTGTAAAGCACAATATAAAAGTAAGCCTTACTACTGACTCCTGTAAAGCACATTATAAAAGTAACCCTTACTGACTCCTGTAAAGCACATTATAAAAGTAAGCCTTACTGACACCTGAACAGTACATTATAAAAGTAAACCTTTCTGACACCTGATGAACAGCACATTATAAAAGTAAGCATTACTGACTCCTGTAAAGCACATTATAAAAGTAAGCATTACTGACTCTTGCAGACTCTGTAACAGCACATTTCAACAGTACCTCTTGCAGACTCTGTAACAGCACATTACAACATTACCTCTTACAGATTCTGTAACAGCACATTGCAACATTACCTCTTGCACACTTCGTCACAGTACATTAAAACAATAGCTCTTGCAGACTCTGTAATAGCACATTAAAACATTAACTCTTGCAGACTCTGTAACAGCACATTATAACATTAACTCTTGCAGGCTCTGTAACAGCACATTACAACATTAACCCTTGCAGACTCCGTAACAGCACATTACAAGATTAACTCTTGCAGACTCCGTAACAGCACATTACAAGATTAACTCTTGCAGACTCCGTAACAGCACATTACAACATTAACTCTTGCAGACTCTGTAACAGCGCATTACAAGATTAACTCTTGCAGACTCTGTAACAGCACATTACAACATTAACCCTTGCAGACTCCGTAACAGCACATTACAAGATTAACTCTTGCAGACTCCGTAACAGCACATTACAAGATTAACTCTTGCAGACTCCGTAACAGCACATTACAAAATTAACTCTTGCAGACTCTGTAACAGCACATTACAACATTACCTCTTGCAGACTCTGTAACAGCACATTACAAAATTAACTCTTGCAGACTCCGTAACAGCACATTGCAAGATTAACTCTTGCAGACTCTGTAACAGCACATTACAAGATTAACTCTTGCAGACTCCGTAACAGCACATTACTATATTAACTTTTGCAGAATCCGTAACAGCACATTACAAGATTAACTCCTGCAGACTCTGTAACAGCACATTACGACATTAACTCCTGCAGACTCTGTAACAGCACATTACAAGATTAACTCTTGCACACTCCGTAACAGCGCATTACAAGATTAACTCTTGCAGACTCTGTAACAGCACATTACAATATTAACTCTTGCAGACTCTGTAACAGAATATTACAACATTAACTCTTGCAGACTCTGTAACAGCACATTACAACATTACCTCTTGCAGATTCTGCAATAGCACATTAAAACATTAACTCTTGCAGACTCTGTAACAGCTCATTACAATATTAACCCTTGCAGACTCTGTAACAGCACATTACAATATTAACTCTTCCAGATGCTGTAACAGCACATTACAATATTAACTCTTGCAGACTCTGTAACAGCACATTACAATATTAACTCTTGCAGACTCCGTAACAGCACATTACAACATTACCTCTTGCAGACTCCGTAACAGCACATTACAACATTAACTCTTGCAGACTCCGTAACAGCACATTACAACATTAACTCTTGCAGACTCCGTAACAGCACATTACAATATTAACTCTTGCAGACTCTGTAACAGCGCATTACAAGATTAACTCTTGCAGACTCTGTAACAGCACATTACAACATTAACCCCTTAACGCCGCAGGATGTACCATTACATCCTGCATTAGGCGGGCTTTAACGCCGCAGGATGTAATGGTACGTCCACAGCGTTTGTAGCCCCCCATGCAGATACTCACCTCCTCCGGCGGCTCCCTCGCTGATCCCACAGAGTCAGATCGGCGTGTTTCACTCCACCTGGCGCACTGACGTCATCGTGCTGGGGGCGCAATGACGTGAGTTTCAGGCACCCCCCCCGCCTGAGCAGGGGAAGTGCCTGAAAGGGAGGGGGGATCCTTTGGATCCCTCTATCTCTCCATCGCCAAGGACTAGGAGGCTATGGCCAGCATCGCTGGAAGGGTCACAGCCTGACCTTTCCAGCGATGTAGAGGGTTAACCCTTTAGTTGCCAGTACGCGGCCTGGCACCAATCAGTGCAAGACAGTGGCCTTTTTCCGGTGGGTCCACCATCTTGGATGTCAGCCCCTCCTCTGGGTCCCCCCCCCCGCATCAACTGACTCATCGCGCCATGCGCGATGATGTCAGTTAACCGGGGAACCCCCTAGCTGCAAAGAGATTTCCTAAGGAAATCCCATAGAGGAGAGAGGAGATAGGGGGGTTCTTTGAACTCCCTTATCTCCTGATACGTGACCTAAAACGGTCAAAATGAACTCAGCAAACTTCTACTTCCGAAACAGCACCGAAGTTGTAAAATTACTCCCGTCCTTAAGGGGTTAACTCTTGCAGACTCCATAACAGAAGTTTGTAACAGTAACTCGTGCAGACGTCTGCACAGTGTTGGAAGGCCAGTAGATGGATGATACCACCTTAAATCTCCCTTATTGAGGAGAGAATAAATGGCACGGTACTGATTTTATGGCAACTGGAGGACATTTGTAGGAAGAGAAGACATTAAAGGAATATCAGGTGATACATGCTGTTGGTGTAGAAGCTCATGAAAAACTGTCCTAGTTCTTCATTAGTCAACACCAAAAAGACAGATTACCAACATCATGTATCAAAATTTTATGTTGTCTAGCATCAGAATAATTTCCACAAGAATGTTGATTGCCTTAATCTATTTCACTGATGCTACCGTCCTCCACAACCATCTTATTTCAAATCCACATTGTATAATATATCCCCCCCTGCCTGTACAATCCGGCGTCATCCCTCCAGATATCTGGATATTTTAAATGTTTTAGACTATTGCATCCCGTGATATATTACTTGTACACACTTGGCATAGCGCAACAATGTAACAATCCACAGCCCTTGAGCCGAAATGTCGAAAAAATAAAGGCCGGCAACATTAAAATTGACATTTTCCTTCACTGACTAAATTAATTTGATCTACTAACAAACCGCATCACGATTCTCTTTAAATCTTTGTTGAGACTCTTTAAAAAAAACAATATTTACTACCTTTTTAGTTTCATACTATTATTTTGTTATTTTTGTGTCGGCATTAGATATTCTAGGTCTAGAAGGAAGGTGCAGAGCTGCAAAAATATCAAGGTGAATCGGCAAAAAATTATTTGTCTATGGGTGATATCAAATCTGGATGCTGCTGCTGCTTCTGTGATAGGTGGGGCATCTGAGCAAACAGTCGTCCGTGGATGCCATATTTGTATGTGAATCAATGTTATCAAAAGGAGATCAGTTAAGACAGGAGTGGTCAGGTCAACCTTGGTCCTCTAGATGTTTTGGGACTACATCTCCCAAGATACTCAGCCACTCTTTACATCAACAGAGCTTTCTGGGAAATGTAGTTCCAAAACATCTGGATGGTCAAGGCTGAGCACCCCTGAGTTATAGGAATCATTTTCAATCTATAAAAGTGCTGCGAATCTTCAATTTGCATGATAAAAAAAACATGTTTTTTTTTGTCTTATTACATCATATTTGGCTTGATTTGCACAGATTGTAACTGACATTATCGGGTTTGGGTCGAAATCCCTACAACCAGGTTCCCTAATGGCAAAATCCCGACGGCCAACTTCCCTACACAGACAACTCCCTGACGGCCAACTTCCCTACACGGCCAACTTCCCTACACAGAAAACTCCCTGACGGGCAACTTTCAGACATCCAGAATCCCAGCGGCTAACCCGAACCCTACTCCCTAACCCCCCTAAACCTAGCCCTAACCATAACCCCCCCAAACCTAACCCTAACCCAATAAACCTAGCTCTAACCCTAACCCCCTAAATCTAACCTAACCCCCCTAAATCTAACCCTCCTAAATCTAGCCCTAACCCTAACCCCCCTAAATATAACTCTAACCCCCTATATCTAACCCTAACCCCTAAATCTAGCCCCCTAAATCTACCCCTAACCCCTGTAAATCTAGCCCTAACCCCCCTAAATCTTGCCCTAACCCCCTAAATCTAGCCCTAACCTCCTAAATCTAACCCTAATCCCCCTAAATCTTGTCCTAACCCTAACACCCCTAAATCTAGCCCTAACCCCAACCCCCCTAAACCTAGCCCTAACCCCAACCCCCCTAAACCTAGCCCTAACCCCCCTAAACCTAGGGTTAGGGTGTTAGTTTCAGGGTTAGCCGCTGGGATTATGGATGTCTGGAAGTTGGCCGTGTATCGCATGTCACCGTGTATCGCGTGAGTAACACGTGTCATGTAGTTCCGAAAAATCTGGAGGGCCAAGGTTGAGCACCTTCAACTGGAACAGGGATCTCAAACTCGGGTCTCCCAGATGTTTCTGAACTACGGATCCCATGATTCTCTGGCTATTTATTAATGCATTCAAAGAATTCTGGGAATTAGAGGCAATAAACATCTGGAGGGCATAATTTGAGATCCCTGATTAGAAGGAAGAAGGACATCAGGGGAGGAAAGAGAAACATGACATCTGTGTCCCAAAGACATGTAGTTCTGAAACATGTGGGGAGCCAAGGTTCACCATTACTGGGGTAGGGGTTGCAGGTTTTACATTTAGGAGGGAAATGATTGGTTAGGTAGTACCTGTCATATATATATATATACACTTACTTTTTTCCCTATTATTAAAGATGCAAAATCAACTCTACGTCCACTCTATGTCCTACCATAACTAGGACACCCCTAACCTCGGCACCATCATATCCACACAGAACCCATACACCTTCCCAAACTTCCAGAATCTAACCTAACCCCAGTCCAGTTCTCACAAATACTACCTGTCTGCAGCCTATGAAAGGCAAGGATATGAGACAGCACATTTAAGAGCACTGGATAATACAGGATCCTTGTACATACCACTCGACATTTATACTGTTACTAATGACATCACTGTCTAGCACAGAAAATCCAAGGGTGCAAAGCATGGTACCCATAGTGATGGCATCTATGGCTCAACATCATAAATACAGGCGGTAAATGAGTTTTTGTGATAATCCACCCAAAATGTCATTTATAGGCTGAGGCGTGTGAATGTCCACCTAAACAGTTAATCACAGTTCGAGACGTGTGAATGTCCACCCAAAACGTCATTCATAGGCAGCAACCTGTAATATCCACCTAAAGGGTCATTTATAGGCTGAGACCTGTCGTTGGCCACCTAAAATGTAATTTATAGGCTGAGACTTGTGAATGTCCACCTGCAAAATCATTTACAGGTTGAGAGGAGACCTGTGAATGTCCATCTAAAGGGTCATTTATAGGTTGAGACCTGTGAATGTCCACCAGCAAAATCATTTAGAGGTTGAGAGACCTGTGAATGTCCATCTAATGGCTGATTTATAGGCTGAGACCTGTGAATGTCCATCTAATGGCTCATTTATAGGCTGAGACCTGTGAATGTCCACCTTAAAGGTTATTTTTAGGCTGAAACCCATGATGTCCACCTACAAGATCATTTATGGCTTGAGACCAGTCAGTGCCCTTCTAAAAGATCACCAGGGCTATTCAGAGAGAAGTGAAAACCTTGAGAATGACTGGAGAATTGAAAATTCGAGGTCAAAATAGTGAAACCAGAAAAATTCTCCCATTTATTTCACTTTCCAAATCGGCTATTTGGTCTAGATTGTTCATTCTCCTGTTCATGCTCCTCTCAAGGTTTTCACCTCTCTCCGAATAGCCCTGCATTTATAGGATGAGACCTGTGAATGATGGATCTCTCGACCCTGGTTCTAGAACTCTACTTGCCGTCCTGCTTTTAGATTGCAGCAGTTTTACTGGTACAGTGCACCATGATGTTCGCGTGCCCAATCCACTGTCCTCTCGCATCAAATAATTCATGGCTATAATTTACTGGAATTCCGTATTTTGCTTTTTACCCCTATGTTGTGCACAAGCGCGCTCTTTGTCATTAATGTCAGCATCAAATACCAAATGGGCTCTTGTCTTGAGCCAAATGACATAGAAGGTCTTTGTACCAGTCTTACGAGATCTCACGCTCCACACCCATTTTATTTTCCAAATCCCAGTTCCTGTAATCAGATTTAACTCATCACCTTGGTAACAAGGCGTTTGAAGACACACTCAATCTCAAGTGAGTTTCGCTTGTCTAGAAGCTTCTACGGTGCCGGAAAATAAGGATTGACCAGAGAAATGAGTCCACACTCATTGAGAGTAAGCATCGCCCTCCACCTAACCACCAAAACCTCTGTCATGTCACCCGTGAAGGCTCAACAACCCGAAATATTGATGACAAGCGAACTGTCACTTGTTGAAAATGTGAAAAAAATCTCATTTATGTTCTTGAAATGTCTTGAAGAGACTCTCTGTTGAATATTTAATTCTTCCGGGGAGGAGCCCTACTTTTTAATATATCTTTTTGCTCATTAAAAGCCTCGTATCATAATAAGAAAGATAATAATCCAACTTGAGCTCCATCAAAGCCAGTTCTCACTCTATAGATTCCAGTCTTGTGTCAGAGAATGAATGTCAGGTGTTGGGCAATGGGCATTGACAAGGTACTAGCCGCCATGCTTAATAATCCCATCGAATGGAAGGGAGTGTCGCTGCATGGGTTGGAGCCACACCTAACTGGAAGGTGGTCAAACTCAATATAAAAGATACATTTGTACATGGAATGTCGTCTTGCTCAATGCTTCTGCATGCCCCCCTCCCCCTCAAATATCATTATTATACAGAGATACATGGGTCAGGGTGGGACCCAGCTCTCCAAAAGCTAAAAGTGCTGACTTGTACCAAGCAAAAACGAGGAGTGAACAGTACCATCGAGTGAAGGCAACATCTGCAAAATCATTGTTTCGTAAAAGATTATCATTATAAGTATATATAACGTAAATAAACATTATTAATTGTTATCAAGCATAGAAAAAAGCATATATAATTTAAATAAAATACAAATATATGATACATATCTATATTTATATGCCATGTACAAGAAGAAGCTGTATATATATATATATATATATATTTATTATCTCACTTTTTGTCCTCCTCCGCAACATATATATATATATATATATACACACATACATACATATATATATATATATATATGTTGTAGTGGAGGGCAAAAAGTGAGATAAGAAATATATATATATATATATATATATATATATATATATTGTGTTGTTTTTGTCATCCACCACAATATATATATATATATATCACATATGTATATATTTATTTGTATGCCTACTATATGTTTATCTTTACATATACTATATACATAGTTCTGAATATATATACAGTATATACATATTTATATAGTTTTGTATAGTAGCCCACCACTGACTTAGGCAGACCATATAAATTGTCCCATCCCCCCCATTCCCAGCATCTGCTGACGTCATCAAGAGCTCCCTTCACCATTTCTCTGGGATTAGCCCTCAAAACGAATAAATATGTGATAAGCAACGCGTCGGCAGCATTTAAAAGGCAGACAATTTATCTCATAAACGAACTCGTGGCGTCGTCGCAATATACGAATTTATAAATCTTGTATTATATGGAAATAAACCCGAATTTTACATTAAATTTACGATCGTGCTTGCAGACCGAAAAGAAAAAAAAGAAAAACAAAACGCATAAATACAAATGTAAAAAAATTGCATAAAATAGGTATATACACGAAATAAATATTTCGTTTACACACGCAGCCTGTGACACGCGCGTACGGTGCATCTCATTATCTTTATGTGAACGTAAAGCCACGTCTCCGTGCCAAGGTGATATGAGCCTTGGTGGTGATATTACACTATTCTCTCCTTTATCTTCCTTTCGGTGGTCTGAAACGTATAAGGGGGAAGCAGCGCCAGTGATATAGATTTGGCTTTCTCTAGGTTCACAGACAGAGGGGACAGGAGGGACAATACAGTAGCAGTCGGCATGCAAATCAGAGGGTGCCCGCCAGCTCATTAACATGCCCCAGTACATGCAAAATCTCAGCATGCCACGGTGTGTTGACGAGGCTCTGTCTGGACTGCGGAGGGTCGGTGGAACGGCCGGCGGTGGGTGAGGAGCTTCCTACCTGGTGCATGAAGGAACAAAAGGGATTTGAGCGGTGTGCCTCCCCTCCTTGTTCTGGCTGCGCTGCCTCGGAATACAGCAGAGGGGAGAAGCAGCAGGATTGCAGCTGTGTGTTTGACAAGAGGCGCAAACCTACACAGTGATATCATCAGCTGAGCCCCGGCTCTCTGCTCCTCCTCTCGCTGATGCTGCAGGGCTCCGAACAGGAATCGCAACAGTACAAATCACTCGCACCGTACTAGAAAAGACAAAAAGGATTGATTGAAAAAAAAAAAATCAGACGCAATCCTGTACCTGGCAAGCCATGAGCACGGAAAGACTCGGAATCCTAGCGAAGGATTATTTAATGGTCCAATGCTCGATACATTTGTCTAATGACTCTATCCATTATTTAGCGTGCGCCGGTGATATCAGAGCATCTGTTTAGATGCTTCGGTAAAAAGCCGCGGCTTGCTTCTTGATTATGTGCATAATTTATAGGTGGGATAATGCACCTCGTATCGGTCAATGACTTTTCCCTTTAATAACGGTAATATTTCTTTACGCTAATAGGGCTGCCGCAGGCGTTTTAAAAGTCGGTGCGAGAATAAGGTGACGACTGAAATAACAGGGGCGCTTAATTATAATTAACTAATGATAAAGGTTGGGGACTCGATTTAATTCTTCCGGGGTGGGTTTATCGGAGAAAAAAAAATAGCGGAGCCGAGCAGCTGATCTTTCGTTTTCGAAATCATCTGGCGATTCCATCGACCGTAAACAAAAACAAAAAAACAAAAAAGAATTATCATGGTTTTATAAAAAGCAGGCTGGTAAAAAGACCCTAAAAATCATATTTGCGGCCGATACCACAACACGATAACGGAATGCGATACAATGCGTATGTATTATTTTAATATTTTGGTATATTGTGTTTTCCTGTATTTTTCACTTAATTTATGTTAATCCCTTAAGTACGTGTGGGGTGGCTGTCGCCGGCGGGGCTTAAAGGTACGCCTTGCCGGCAGGTGCTGTCGCGTGGTGCCTGATTGCACCCGCAGCCGACGCACGGCACACGTCATTGGCTGCAGGAGGATGACCTGAGTTCAGGTCGTCATCGTGCAGCCAATGACGCGTGCCGTGTGCGCAGGTTGCAGGGAAGGACTGTGGCGGCCCCATTGAAGACAACGGGGTGTACCTGTACGCTGTGTGTCTTCAAAGCCCTCCCACCACCAGGACGTCATAGAACGTCCTGCGGCGGTAAGGGTTTCATGATGCACTATTATTAATTATCGCTATGGTATTGGCAAGTAGGGATGTGCGTTTCGGGTTTCGGAATTTTGGAATTTTAACGAAATTTCCCGATTCGTGCATTCGGATTTGGCCGATTTTACGAAAATTTTCAGATCCGAAAACGGCAGATCTGAACGAATTTTCGTGCCGAAACGAAAACTTTTCGGAATTTTCGAATGGACTAGAAATGTGTAAAATCGAAATTCATTTTCGTTCCATTCGTGATTTCGGCTCCATTCCTGATTTCGGTTCCATTTCAGTAATTTCGGACATCGTATTTATATCGCTGATTCTGTAATTAAATTTTGTATCATTCCCATCTCAATGTTTCCTTCCTGGAAAACCAGAGAAATCTCAATGTATCCTTCTTGTAAAACCAGCGAAATCTCAATGTATCCTTCTTGTAAAACATGAGAAATCTCAATGTATCCTTCTTGTAAAACATGAGAAATCTCAATGGCAGAATTATCGTATCGGCAGAATTATCGTATCGTATAATTATCGTATCCGAGAAACCATTAGTTTATGTCAAAACGAATAGACACTTTGAAACGAGGAGAACAGACGTTCCGAAAAACACAAAAATTTCCGAAATCACGAAAAAAGTAGATACGAAAAACGAAACGAAACGAACCGAACCGAAAATCGGCCGAAATGAGTCAAAACGAAAATTTACAAAATCCGAACGAACCGAACCGAATCGAACCGAAAAAAAAATCAGTGCACAAGCCTATTGCCAAGTATATGATGTCACAATTAACATACATCGCACCTGCCGTAGTCAGCATCATATTGATTATTGCTAGTGAGCATGCCTGTTTGAAAATCCAAATGTTTACATGAAGGTTTCACAGAAGGGGTTATTCACTAAGCTGCGAACTTGCCATCGAAGGGCACCGAACGGGGAATTTAACCTTACAGTGCAATTTCATGGCAGCTCGTCTATTTACTAGGCTGTCAATTTGCCAAATACTGGTTAATTGACGGTGAAATATGGCGCAGTTTGGCGATCTTCAGCGGCAGCTAATCTGTTCCATAGAGAAGTAATGGTTAATCTATTCACAGAACGCCAAACTGCATCGAAGTATTGGGGAAAGACCCTGATTTTCAGTGATTCAGTTCGACAGGTTTAAACAGGCAAATCCATAGGATTCAATGTAAAAAAGCAATATAATTTTACTTTTTTAAAAAAAAAAAAAAAGACCATTCTTTTCATTTTCAGCAAAAAGCCTTTTTTATTTTTTAGTACAACTTTTTGTATTTTTTTAAGACAAAATTTTTATTTTCTAATTTTTTAAAATGGCTTTTTTTCTATTCTGTAACAGACCTTTTTATTATTGTATAAAAGGATATTTTTTTATTTTTTACAAACATTTAAATTCATTTTTATTGGTTTAAACACCTAATAATAAGAGAGAATAAGAGAGTTCCATTTATATATATTTTTTTGCAGTTCAGTGGATTTCGCCAAGGCCAATTCGTTGCTCTTTGGCGACAATCGCTAACTTTTTCACGAGGCTTCGGCGATATCATCTTCAGCGCATTACACTGACCCTACGGTGAATAGTGATATTTTAAAGGGTATCGATATCTCGATAAACTCTTAATTAAATGTGCAGACCCAGAAAATGTCAAAAAAATGCAGAATTATATTCTGTTAATACAGTATTGGCAATTAAACTCAATTAAATCGAGCCCTTAGTTCAGGGCTGTCAAAATCCGGCCTCCTAGATGTTTCTGAACTACTGCTCCCATGATTTCATGTCTATATGTATTGCATTGAAAGAATTCTGGGAATTGTAGGCCAATAACAGCTGCTGCCATGAGTTTGATGGCTGCCTTAGCTGGATAATTTGTACATACATTTAAATAATATGTGATGCAAAATTGTATATAACGTTAAAAAAATACATGATGAATTCAGGAAGTGTGAGGGGTAAAGAGAAAAAAATCCCACCCCATGTGATAGGTTTATTATGAATTGATAAGTGTGAATAATTAAACAACCATACCCCGGAACACCCCCTAGATGTAGCAAATGCCTGTAATGGTTATTTTGTTGGATGTGCCACCACCCTGATTGCTAAGCTGGTGCTAAAGGTGGTTGCATGATACTCTTTTTTTCACATTTTGGCCTATACACCTAAAACAGGGCTCAGCAACTTTACCCTCCTAGGGGCCATATTATGTTCATCACACTAAAACAAGGATGCTAAGGAGGAAAACCTGCGCCTGCAGGTTTCTTCTTAGTATCCCCGTTTTAGCGTGATATTACACTGCAGGCGCTAATCCAGCAACCAGCCCTTTAATGCTGCGCTAAGCTTCGGGATACTTGAGGCAGCGCTAAGCAGCGCCCCCGAGCATCCCCGCCATGGAGTTCATAGGACTCCATTGAGGCTTCCACTGCTGGTCACATGATCTGCAGGATCTCGCGTTTCCTGAGATCCATCAGGCCGGCGGAGTGATCGCAAAGGGAGACTGGGGGACTTTTCTCCCCCAGTCTCCCCCTGCTCCTGGTGGCAAGAAGATGCATATCGAGCCACCATTCTCACCGGGGATGAGAGGGGAGTATGTGATTTTTGGGGTGTTTTTCAGCTGGTGCTGACTGATTCTGCAGAAGTGGAATCAGTTAACCACAGCTAGGAGATGGTGCTAACCTTGCAGTAACTGCCGCGGGACGTAATTAGCATTCGGACTTTGTAATCCTAACGCTAATTAACATTTTGCGCTCCCCATATTATGCATAGGGAGCACAAAGTACAGTAACCTCGTGCTGAAAAGCGCAAGCTCCGTTTTTTAACCCGTTAGGCCGGGTGCACACTAGCGTTTTCTTCTGCGCACTAGCGTGCGTTAAAAAGAACGCACTTTATGATGGAAGAGATTGGTAGAAGCCAGACCAGGGCCAGCCCGACAATGGTGCAGAGCGGAGCAGCGGCGCCAGGTGGCAGAAATTCGGGGGCAGCAAATTTCAGCCACCGGCGCTGCTGCACTATTTTTTTTATCGGCGACGGCATCTAGTTTTGCGGGCCGCAAAACAGTATATGGAGCCCAGCAGCCTGACGAGGATCCGCCCACACGCGCGCCGTAATCCTGCACTTCCATTTCCTGGCATAGCTGGCCAGCCGGGTCTAGAATGGAAGAGCGGGATTACTGTAGTGCGCATGTGAGGCAATTTCTCTCCTCTCGCCGGCCCGGTTGGGTATGTGACGCTGGGCACTGCTGGTTATGTAACGTTGGGCACTTTTGCGTATGTGACGCTGGGCACTGCTGGGCGTGTGAAGCTGGGCATGTGACACTGGACTCTGCTGGGCATGTGAAGCTGGGCACTGCTGGGTATGTGATGCTGGGCACTGCTGGGTATGTGACGCTGGGCACTGCTGGGTATGTGATGCTGGACACTGCTGAGTATGTGATGCTGGGCACTGCTGGGTATGTGATGCTGGGCACTGCTGGGTATGTGACGCTGGGCTCTGTTGGGTATGTGAAGCTGGGCACTGCTGGGTATGTGAAGCTGGACACTGCTGGGCATGTGAGAAGCAAATGCCACGATCTCCATCGGAAGGGAGCCCAGACTAAAAGGACCTCACGAGATCACCACTGAGGGGACGCCGCAAGTCTCATAGACAAGTAGAAGCAAACGAAGGTGGGATCTTCAAATGAGGAGCAAAAACATTTATTCGGGTACAGCAGACCTCATAGACAATACCATGTAACGTTTCGACAAGCAGGTCTTAATCATACATGCTGGGCATGTGACACTAGGCTCTGTTGGGCATGTGAAGCTGGGCACTGCTGGGTATGTGACGCTGGACACTGCTGGGCATGTGAAGCTGGGCACTGCTGGGTATGTGACGCCAGGCTCTGTTGGGCATGTGAAGCTGGGCTCTGTTGGGCATGTGAAGCTGGGCACTGCTGGGCATGTGAAGCAGGGCTCTGTTGGGTATGTGAAGCTGGGCACTGCTGGGTATGTGACGCTGGGCTCTGCAGGGTATGTGATGCTGGGCACTGCTGGGTATGTGACGCTGGGCACTGCTGGGTATGTGATACTGGGCACTGCTGGGTATGTGACGCTGGGCATGTGAAGCTGGGCACTGCTGGGTATGTGAAACTGGGCTCTGCTGGGTATGTGATGCTGGGCACTGCTGGGTATGTGATGTGGGCACTGCTGGGTATGTGAAACTGGGCTCTGCTGGGTATGTGACGCTGGGCATGTGAAACTGGGCACTGCTGGATATTTGAAGCTGGGCACTGCTGGGTATGAGAAGCTGGGCACTGCTGGGTATGTGACGCTGGGCACTGCTGGGTATGTGAAGCTGGGTACTGCTGGGTATGTGAAACTGGGCTCTGCTGGGTATGTGATGCAGGGCACTGCTGGGTATGTGACGCTGGGCACTGCTGGGTATGTGAAACTGGGCTCTGCTGGGTATGTGAAATGCTGGGCTTTGCTGGGCATGTGACGCTGGGCACTGCTGGGTATGTGATGCTGGGCTCTGCTGGGTATATGAAACTCTGGGCTCTGCTGGGTATGTGACACTGGGCACTGCTGGGTATGTGACACTGGGCATGTGACGCTGGGCTCAGTTTTATACACCTCACATTACTGTATCACAGAGCTCCACAGCAATAAAATTCTAATTTACGGTGTGTATGAGTGTTTGAATTTTATTGCTGTGGCGCACTGTGATACGCTCATACACGCTGCGTGTGTTTTTTTGTGGGGGGCAGCATTTCATCCTTTGCTCCAGGCAGCACAATGTCTTGGACCGGCCCTGCGCCAGACGATGCGTTAATTTTGATGCACGTCGTAAAAATGGAATTTGAGTTGAATGAAAAAACAGTAGTAGCAAACAATAGTCGATTTTGTTGCAACAATGGGGAACTTCGGCAAACCAGAGAAGCTAAACAAGAGAAAGGTGGGCACAATTGATTGAATCAACATTGAACAGCGATGCCAACGTTATTCTTCTGAAAAATAAGTAAACTGTGGCTAGTCACCACTCAGTGTTGTTTGCGACACCAGTGAATACATTTCGGTGATTGTAATGTGACAATCTTCAATTAATTCTGATGGAACCAGCGCTGGAAACAACAAGGTAAACATCGCTAGACAAGATCGACAGGGTCACTGGTGAAATCAATGGCAGAAACAACTGCGAAAACATCGGTGGAAACCCCAAAGAAACCAACACTAAAGATTATTCAGAGAGAGCCGAACTGGCCCCAAAATTACACCGAACAGTGTATGGTGCAGTTTTGGAGCCATTCAGTTATTCAGAAAGCAGGCAGTTCACCAGATTTTGGCAAATTGCCAGCAAAATACGATGCCTGTTCGACGGCATTGAAAGTCCCCATTGACAAGCAATGGTTAATCTATTCAGAGAACACTGTACAGCCCCCGAAATGTCAATAAAATGCCCTGATGTTCGGCGGTTTCATTCGGCAAGTTTAATCAGATGAATTCCAAAGGTTTCAATGTTAATAATATTCCTATTTTTATTGAATATTTATTAAAACGTTTATTCTTTTAATCTGCAGCAAAAAGACTTTATTTTTTTAGGATTTTTGGGCATTTTTCAGGATTTTTTACGGCAATTTTTTTTTTTTAATAGCATTTTTTTTTTTCTGTAACAGACCTTTTTATTATTATTCATAGGATCTTATATGTTAATTCCAGGCACTTTTGTCAAGTAGATTTTTTGCAAACAGCGTTTAAAAATGTAAAAGTTGCAGTGGTTTTTTTTTGTTTATTTTTTACCCTGTTCGTCGGCTTGTCGGCTTTTTCTGGCGGCGGGTCAGCACTGTCTTTGGCGGATCGTCGACTTTTTTCCGATGCATTCGCCGGGTTTTCAGTAGCTTATCGAATCGGATCCAATAATTTCGTTGGTGATTTTTATTCTCGACTCAGCGTTTTTTCGGTGGATTTTCCCTGTACTTCGGGGACCCTGCGGTGATAGCTGAATTCACCCCAGGGTCGGGGAATTTGATTCCCCAAAGTGTGGAGAACGAAAGAGCACCGAAATGTCTGTGACATTGTCTGTGACATTTCGGTGATCTCTGGACAGCCCCTTTAGAACTGCATTGGCCAACTTCGACAGACACCAATGTGGAAAGAACAGTGAAAGGTACAATGAACAATGTTGGAAGATCCCTAAACAAAGAATTCACTGTACTGATCCTCCATACTTACGGAAGTAATTTTTCACGTGTACTGAATGGAGTAAAGAAATCCACAGAAGTCATTGCATCATTTTGCTGTTTTTGCACTTTTGTATTAACATTTTCAAAAATTAACAAAAATGTCGTCATTGGTCTCCTCTTGTAGAAAGCGCGTTCCCGATTAAGGCTAAGGCCAGGTGCACACGAGGCGTTTTTTTAGGGCGCACTAACGCGTGTCACTAACGTGCGTCGCAGCATATAATTACACGGATAGAGAAGACCACACGCATAACGCCGTCTACGCATAATGCGTGCTGAAGACATCCGTCATGGAAACACCAAGGCTGTTGCGCTCGCATTGACGCGACGTTGGGCGCGTGCTGAATGTCAAATACAGCGCGCATGGGCACTTGAACGGACGCGTGCAGTCAAATTAGCGCACCTGCGCACTAGCGACGCCATTCAACTCAAATTCAGTTTTTTTATGACGTGCGTGAAAAATAACGCATCGTCTGGCGTCAACCATCTTCCAGCATTTTTAACGCACGGGCGCTTCTTTTTTAACGCACTAAAAAACGCCTCGTGTGCACCCGGCCTAACAGCACACGAGTGTTTGTCAGAGAGGAAGGAACGTCCATGAGAGAGTGTTGTATCCCCGTCAGTGTCCGTCTAGCTTTTTGACAGGGAGGGCTTTTTCACGTCCGGTGGTTGGCCCTCCCCGTCAAAACGGCACAGACGCAGGGAAGTGCAGGCATACGCATGCACTCAGTGCACTCAGTGCGCTCGTGGGCCGGTACCCTTATAATGCACTCCTGTTTAGACTATTATAAAGTAAGCCATATGCAAATTGCCAAGGATATGGTAAAAAGGCACAGAGACAGTGGTACGCTTCTTAACTCCTTCACTACCAAGTGATTTTCCAAAAACACATTGTCAGAAACCAGTGTTTTCTTTTGTAAAGTCATTTTTAATTAATTATAAAGTAAGAAATATTTGAGCTTATACCCATTGTATTTCTTACAGTAAATATCCTATTTACCACCAGGTGGCGCCATCTACTGCCAAATTGAGTTAGAGGTTTGAGCGGCTGGTCTGTTTTCTTCTATTTCTCACTGCATTGCCTGCTGAAAGCTCGACATTTCAGAGCTTTGAGCAGCTGATTTTACAGTTTTATTTCTTTGGCCATTATGCCCACAGGGCTAAAACTTTGGGGGCACCTTCTGCAGTTCGAAAGCAAATGAAATTTGTTGGCAGCAAAAAGAATTTCATTTGCTTTTGGGCTGCAGATCAGCATATTGAGATATCTCGATATCGGGGCACCAGATGGTGTCTTTGAAGCCTGATAATCGGTAGTGAAGGAGTTAAATGCTCGGTTGACGCGAAAATTATTGTAATGTATAACTATAGGCTCGATTTAATTCTACTTTCTGATTGTTCGAATAAAATATCAGCTTGCTGGTTTTTTTTTTTAAATATCGGTTGGTTCAATCGAAAAAATTACAGTATTTTCTGGTGTATAAGACTACTTTTTAAACTTAAAAACATCCCCCAAAAATTGGGGATCGTCTTATACGCGGGATATACAATACAATATGACGAGTATAGCCCAAAACCTATTTTTTAATTGGAAAATTAGGGGGTCGTCTTATACACCCGGTCGTCTTATACTCCAGAAAATACAGGTATGTCAACAGCCAATATTTGAAAAATGCTGCTCCGATACAAAAAAGAGGACATGGAAAAGCATTTTTTCGGCTAGCATCGTGCAGATTTGTGCTGTTAAACGTGGCTATTAGAAATATCTGGGACCAGATCACAACCTGGACACTAAGCACAGTGCGCGAGCCATACAGAATAATGTATACTTAATTTTACAATCTCCTATTACATCTGAGACGCAAACAGAGCTGTATGTCACACCTGATTACTGTACATTAACGTCACCTTTACAATATATGGGAAACGTGAAGTGACCCCAACAGATGGAAGGCGAGCTATTCCAACCTGCCAGTTCCCCATCTGTGCCTGATGTTATTCAGGATTGAATAAATGTCTTTCGGGCCCTGGTTTTATGTGATTTTGCTTCAGCACAATTACTCAACACATCTATCAAAACCCACCTAAAAATACCACACTTACCTCAGATCCCTCAGTGCCGAGAGCAGCGAAATCCACCACTTCCTCGCTCTGAGGGCAGAGGAACACTGTGAACAAGTAGTTTCCAGTGTTCTTCCGCATATCCCCTTGCCTCCCCTCCCGGATCGAGCTTGCACAAGATCACATCTGTCTCCACGGAGTCCTATGGACTCCTTGAGCTGCAACACTTTAGTGCTTAGTGCCTCTGGAGTTATCACTGAGGCTCGGAAGTATTACAACTCGAGCTGCTGCAAAGCGGCTCGGATGTAATACGGACATTTAAGATGAGGCACAAATGGAAAACAGCAGACACAAACGTTTCCATTTGCATCTTACCTTTAATCCAGCACCGCCACAGGTCAACCCATTGCTACCATCCCCCCAGCAGCCAATGACGTGCAACGCTCGTCCCTGCATAGGCGGGCCGAAGGAGGGGCCCTCTGCAGCAGTCTTCTAGTGGCGCGTTAAGGCGTTAAAGGGTTACTGTCCGAGTTGTGATGTTGCTCCTTATGTTTAGAAAAGGATTTTATTTAATTTCTTCTGTTTTTCTCCCTGAAAATCTATTTATTAACACAATTCAGCACTTGTAAATTTTTCAGAAAATCAGCACCGATAGAAGCCTTCAGGCACACCGAAGAATTCAAATTGAATCAATGAAGTCGATATTTACGTTAAAAGGTTTAGGCCGCAAGACACGATATTTGAGCCAAATATTTTTTATCAGGAAATGAAATGCCGGTAAGTCTGAATATGAATCTCCCGAACTGAAAAATCTGGCCTAAGAAGGTGCCAATTTCGGGCTTTCAGGCCGAATTAAATGGAAGTCCATATACAGTAATTGTGCTAGTGAATAGTGTACAAGTGACACTCCATGAAGTCCTGTGGGAGGCAGTAGTAAATACAAGCAGCAGTGCAAACTAAGTGCTCAACCTCAGTAATGTCCAATCCGTAAAGGTCTGCAAATCCCGGCAGTAATACTCAGGACTGGATTTGCCTTTGGGCAAACATAGGAAATGGAAAGCTGGTATTCCCAAAGTGAGATTTTCAGGGCACACACATACAGGCGTAGCCATCATAAAAGACATTATCCTCTAAGTGCTGTTATTTACCATTGTTGCAAACAATTGTTAACATCGAAGCTGGCAAAACTACCGTGAACAGCGATCCAGAGAAGGAAAAATCAACACTGGCAGGTGAAGTTCGGACAAACTATGGCGAACAACGTTGAATAATGCTACCAGCGTTGTTCTTGTTGCATAAACTACGACCATTCTCTCTTTAAGTTATGTCAATGTTGCCTGAAACAACTGTGTATAATTTGTCAATTTTAAGATGGTCATCTCCATGGACCACCTTACAATCTGTGGTGACGATAATGCGAGAAAACAGCACTTGTTGCCTGAAACGACACTTCAAACTATAGTAGAAATAGAAACATAGAAACATAGAAAAATGTCGGCAGATAAGAACCTTTCGGCCCATCTAGTCTGCCCAATTACATGGATACTTAACCTGGATTTATCTTTTGTTTAGGATAGCCTTATGCCTATCCCATGCTTGCTTAAATTCAAAAGTAATAGTAAATATACAAAATATTTGTAGGATACCAACTATGGTGGAAACACTGGTTGAAAGCTTTGTGAGTGCTACACAAGCTACCTAAGAAAAGAGCGAACTACAGCAGACTCTGGAGGCAGTTCACTAACTGAATTTATCAAGTAGAACTCATGACTCCTTCTACCTACGCTTCTATTCTGCACCATTCCTCACGTCCTTCCTCTCTTGGTGCTTCTGGAGGCATCCTTTCCTATACCGTCTTCATTCCGTTTGACACCGGAGGCTCACTAATGCGACTCTTAACGAGTCCAAGGCAAAGTGTCATTACACTGTCACATCTCTTCGTGGTGGCTCATGTCATTCTTGTGGTGATTTGACTTGAGGCCACACAACAGAAGCAGACATCTGACACTACTTAAACTCTATCACCTTCACCTACTGTGCAGTGTCCAATCCAGGTTCTTTATACGTGAGTGTTGTGTTATTGTATTGCAATATTCTGTGTACTGACTTTGGCTAATCTTTCTGACTATCCTGGTCTTATTTATTTTACCAGGAAGGATACATTAAGATTTCTCTTGTTTTCAAGTATGTCCTCGGTGGCGAGTATGTACCATTGGGTGTCTTGCCCAAGGACACTTACTGGAGAGGTGCTTGTCGGGATTGAACCCATGACTCCACAGGCTCTCTCCACACAGAGCAGTGATGTTACCTCTACTCCACCCAGCCGGCGGGTGGAGTGTTACCGACTCTTTGCTTATACTATTACTCCCCTTGGTTCTGACCTCAACTTGTTTATTGACTGAGCTTTCCTCTACTACAGTGTTTCCCAAACCTGTCCTCAGGACCCTCCGCCTCGCCATGTTTGCCAGATATCCATTATCTGAAGCACAGCACAGGTGATAGGATTTGCTGCTCAATGATTGCAGGATTCAGTCTTCTTTTCCCCAAGGTGATCTGCAAAATCTGGCCTGGTTGAGCGTCCCAAGGACAGGTTTGGGAAACCCTGCTCTACTGGGTTTGTCTGTCTTTAGCTAGCTTTTTCTGGAATTCTAAGGACCGTCAGTTTAGGTTTTGACTTTTTCTGCGTGTTAGGGTCAGTACCGTGACTGCAGAGAGTTGGGCACATTACGTCTGACCTCCATTATTACATGCTAACACCCAGGCCATTCAGAAGCAATGTAGAGTGTATGAGCCATAAATTCATGTGACTGATACAAAAAAATTGCATACGGAAATGTGAGATGACAAGGATCTTGCTGCAATGAGCTGGCATCCCGGACGACTAGTCACAGTATGCAAGAGGATATAAATAAATAATGGTATATTTTTAGGCAATTGACTCAAGTAGGCAAACAAGACCATTTAATTGTATTCTACAATCTCGTTATTTAGGCTTTCGATGCTCACTGGTTAACTGGCAGGACAGGAAGTAGGATAGGAAAGGGTCACTGCCCTAAATCTGATTGCCTACACAAGGAGGTTATTCTATTCCGTTCTGTTGCTCTCTGGCTGTCCGGCTCAGAAGACCACATCTGCGTCTCCAGTTTATTGAAGTTCACAATGTTCACTTGAGTGATGAGAAAGTTTCACGCAAGAGGAAAGTAGCAACTTTTTTTAACAACTGAGGAGCCCATTGTTCAGCTTTACCCTTCTGGGAAATAAAAGAGGACACTGGTAGCGCTTGCCGACACGGCACTCTATAAAGGATACCATTGAATCAGCCTTTTTAAGTCTTTGTAGGCTATACTTTATTGCCTCTGATAATTTTAGGTACAGAGATTACCCATTTCAAGATGAGACAGGTTGGGTCAAGGTATTGCCCATTTTGACTCGACTGGCATAAGACGTAAACCCAGCAACTACCGGAAACGATATCCCAAGGAGAGGGAGGGGAAGGGAGGGGGCATTAAATTCATCTTCATATATTGGACAAGACCAAGTAATGCAATCACAGAAAACATTCAATCACTGTTAATAGACTCTAGACGTAAGAGACAATAAATGATTGCTGGAAGGAGGGTGGCAGGAAGTGAAAGATGATTGATGTTGTTCCTTGTAAAATGGCACTTAGGAAATTAGTCACTTGGGTCCTTGGAAAGAACTCAACTCAAGTAAGTTCAAACCTGAGTTAGAAAATGATTAACATTCAGAGGATAATATAGAAAGGACACACACCAGCACTCCCCTCCCATCCAACCAAGAGCTAACTCTACAGCAGGCAGGGTGTTAAATACTGTGCACTGGCCTGACATGACGGTGGGGTCTCTATTGACTTGACTGAGACTTTTTAGGGCTTTCCTGGTGCTATGTTGGTGGAAACCTGTGATGAGAAAGATCTGCCATGAGTAGGGTTTACCCAACTGTACCCTCTTGTAATGGAGAGGAGACCATTTTTTATAGGAGCTTTTTATTTAATGTGGTGCATGTCTCTCATCACTTGACCATAATTTATGACTTCAAAAAATAAGCACAACATCACTCACCTCTGCTGGAACCCCAGAAATCTGGGGAGGCTAGTAAAAATATATTTTTGATTTGCCTCCCATAACCTTCATGACAAAGGGGATTTTAGTAGCTTTAACCCCTTAGTGACCGGGCGGTTTCACACAAATCCGTCTTTTAGTGACCGCTGCTGTTTTTACGTTTCTGCGCTGTTAGTGTTTAGGTCAAATTTTCCTCTTACTCGTTTATTCAACCCACACATATTATACACCCTTTTCCCGCCATTAAATAGACTTTCTAGAAATACCATTATTTCCATCATATCGAATAATTTACTCTAAAAAAAATATGAAATATGAGGAAAAAATGGTAAAAACACACTTTTTCGTAATTTAATCCCCAAAATCTACAACCACCCAAAAAGACCCCGGCTAAATAGGTTCAAAATTTTGTCCCGAGACTAGAAATATCCAATTTTTAAATGCGTTTGCTTTTTAACCCCTTCACTGCTGAGACAGTTCACCTATGTGCGCTGCGCTCATTCTGACCATTTTGTGCAAATTATTTTTAGATGACAGCCTAGGTCCTATTTAATTAAACCCCCCCCAGACAAAAAAACATTTAAAAAAAAAACATTTTTTATTTTATTTAATTTTTTTATTATTTTTTTTATTATTATTTTTGTTTTAAACCAAACCTGGTCATGTTTGGTATCATTGGAAAGGCCATAATATGACCATCTAGCTGCCATGGATCGGGAGATATGGGGATCCTTAGGATCCCCTTATCTCTACATGGCAGCTAGATGGTTAACTGGCCCACTGACATCCTCACACATATGGTGAGGTTGTCAGTGGGTGGGGGGGACCTGGAGGCTTGGCTGACATCCAAGAGGTCAGCCCCCCTCCAGGTTCGAATCGCGTTTTGGTGCCAATTGGCGCCGAAACGCGATCCGGCGGCGAAACAGTTAATGCTATACACCGCTGAAAAGGTGCAATGGTTGGGGAGATAGAGGGCTCCGAAGGAGCCCCCCTCCCCTCCATTGCTTTGCATGGGGACACCTGCTGATTACATCACCACGCAGCATGGCGACGTCATCAGCCTCGCCTGCCCATGTAAATCACATGGGCAGGCTTCCTCCCTGCCAGATCGCCGAGGGATCCAGCGAGGGAGGTGAGTATCGGGCGGGAGGGGGATTAGGCACCGCTGACATACCCTGTATGTCCGCGGGTCTAAGGGAGACCCGAGGACAGGACGTACAGGGTACGTCAGCGGTCCTTAAGGGGTTAACTGCACTGCCAACATACCACAACTCATCCATCCAAGGCACACCTGCCCACATCTCTACTGGGGATTTAGATCATTTTGTCCCACACCATTGGCCAGCTTCCACCATTTATCTCAGCACTGGTATAGTTGTCACCATGGGTCCACCAGATCTTTGGGTTGGGTATTATGGTGACTGTTATTATTCCACTGAATTATATGAAAAGGACACTTCAAGCAGTGTAACAACTAAAAGACCTAAACCGGCTCATCCGGTATTCCAGGGACACACTGCACACCCAGACCACTTCATCTTATTAAAGTGGTCAGATTGCATGGTGTTCCATCCCCTTTTCTTACCTCTCCGTCTGGTCTGGTTTTGGAGATATGGATGTGTGAAGCAGAGGAGTTTCCTCCACCCACACAGCCCTCACCAAGCAGACAAGATTTGAACATCCCGCTTGACGGTCACCAAATCGGCCACTGGTGATGTCAGCACAGTCTCGAGAAGAACTGTTTTTGTTGGCCATGAATTCCAATGGGCTCCAGGAGGGGCTACCACAAGTGCTGCTGATAACTGATAGCACCTCCTAATATAATGGCTTATTTGAAATAAAATTAACCTCCCTATCACCAGCTCAGACAGAATGAGGCCCAAAACGTTTTTAAAAAATATTGTGCTGATTCTTTTTTCTAAAAGGAATTCGGCAGTGAAGGGATTAATGAACTCTGCAGGGCTGCCTTGAAACTGTAGATTTGTGTCATAAATGTAATAAATATAAACATTTTATGAAGACTTCTGGTAATGTTGCAGTTTATAGGAACAATTATCTCTGTATAACAAAATGACTGCAGTTTTCTTTTCCATTCTTGCAAGAGAACATTAAGCCTCACAGCAGTCTATAAATTTTCCACTGGTGTCTGAGCAATAAAGGAACAGGCCATAACATTTCTGCTTGACTGCATTGTATGTCATGTTCTGTGGGCATGATGAGAGTTGTAGTGTGGTGACAGTTAGGATCTTGCTTGTCACTCGCCCTGAGTACAAGTTGACTCAACTGAGATCATTTTAAAACATGTGTCCACTAACTTTTACCCATTTATCCAGATTATTATAAAATTATTATTATTATTTTTTTTTCTATTTTATAGACACAAATTTCATTCCAATTATACACATAATATTAAAATATCATCCACTAATATTTATCCAATTTTTCAAATTATTATAAAATTATTTTTATCAATTTTTTTAAAATCCCAATTTTTTACTGCTTTTTATCTTATTATTTAAATTATTATAAAATTATTTTATCTATGAACATTTATACAATTATCCAAATTAAAGTAAAATATTTTTTGCCATTCTTCTCAAATTTTGCTATCCCATTTTTATCACTAATCTTTATCCAAATTATTACAAAGTAATTTTAATCAATAACTTTTATCCAATTATCCAAATTTTTATAAAATAATTGTAATCCAATTTTTACTTATTTCATTTTTATCATTATCTTTTATACAATTATTCAAATTATTATAAAATTGTTTTATCCACTAACATTTATCAAGTTAATCAAATTATTATAAAATTATTTTAGCCAATAACGTTTATCCAATTAACCAAATTATTGTAAAATAATTTTTATACATTTTTCTATTTTTTCCAATTTTTATCATTAATTTTTATCCAGTTATCCAAATTATTGTAAAATAATTTTTATACATTTTTCTATTTTTTTTCCAATTTTTATCATTAATTTTTATCCAGTTAACCAAATAGCTATAGAATAATTTTGTCCAGTAAATTTTATCCAATTATACAAATTTATGAAAAAAAAATTTTTTTTAAAAAGTTTATATCCAATTTTTATCACTAATGTTTTCCAATTATGCAAATTATTATAAAAAATGTATCCACTAACATTAAACTAGTTATCTAAATTATTATAAAGTCATTTTAATCCATTTATTTTTTATTTTTATCACTAATTGTTATCCAGTTATCCATATTATTATATATTTATTTATTTATAAAGTATTTTATCAGGAAGGATACATTGAGATTTCTCTCATTTTCAAGTATGTCCTGGGATTATTAAATAACTTTATCTAACTTTTTTTGCGGCCACAATAAACTTTAATGATTTAGATAGGGAAAAGCAAGAAACAGCGTTGACTAAACTTCTCCTGCTGTTCTTTTAATTTCCCTGCTTGCCTTTATCGTGGATTCAACCTTCGTTTCATATATGCTGCAGTCATGTTATAGCTATGATGATAAATAACCTCAGCTAAGGTACGCGCTATCTGTTGCCCGTGTGATCAATTTTACTGTCAAGCAAATATATGCAAATTAGAAAAGGAGCTTTGGAAATACACCTGTCAGGAAAAACATGAGTGACTTCATCCTCTACCTCGTCGCAGTGCAACAAGCAAGAAATGGAATGATCAGGGCATCCACAGGGCAGGTATAATGTTTAGGGTCATTCACTAATTACTGTTGTCCAGTGTTGTCGACAGGGAAAAGCGAAGAATGTCATCAATGGATCGTTACCTGCAACTGTTTGACTTTTCCCTCTCTGGATTGCTGGTTGCTGCTGAAGTTTACAGTGCTTGCAGCAACACTAAACACTGTCAATTAGTGGATAACTCCCTTGTTTTGTTACGTTCTAGAATATTTAAGATCTATCTGATTGTTGACAGTTATAACATGTTGCATTTTGTAAAATATATTTATTCACTAAACTGTGCACAGCATACATCCACATGACTCAATTCTAAACCTAAAAACAAATCTCCTTATTTTCCCCTCTACGGTTTAGCAGTACAGTAAAACCTTGGATTGAGAGTATTATTATTATTAATCTTTATTAATAAAGCGCCAACATATTCTGCAGCGCTGTATAAGAGTAACTGGGTTTGAGAGCGTTTTGCAAGAAGAGCAACAATTTCTTAGAAATTTTAACTTGATAAAAGAGCGACGTCTTGTAATATGAGTCGTACGTACGCTTTGTCTGCTGAGCGTCACGATGCAACTGAAGCCACGGTCACACGAGCGCACTGAGTACATCCGGTTGACCTTTCCTCCCTGCGTCTGTCCCAGCATTCTGATGGCTTGACAGGGAGGACCACACGGTGTAACATGCGTAATAGTATCGCACACTACACCGGACGTCATGAAACCCTCCCCAACAATCTATACCAGCAAACCAAATCTCCCGCAGCTGGAGGCCGTGCTGCAAGAACAATTCACAGAGGTAGAAAAGTGGATCAAACACAATAAACTTTTTTTAAATACTGACAAAACTGTAACGATGCTCTTTGGAACCGCACCTAAACTACACAAATTGCAAAATCCTCATCTATGGGTCAGGACAAAATCAAATGGCACGCTGACCACAGTCACTTCTCTCAAATATCTAGGTATGTGGTTGGACCCAAATCTATCCTTTGGCCCCCACAACGAAAAACTTTCATCTAAACTTTACCCCAAACTAGGCGCCCTGTATAGAAACAAATCCTGCCTGAGTCCCGCGGTAAGAAAGCAGATTGTACAACAAATGCTTATGCCGGCTATTGATTATGGAGATGTAGTGTATGCAGCTGCCCCGCAAACACACCTTCAGAAACTTACCAGATTGTATAACTCATTCTGCCACTTTGCGCTACAATGTAACTACATGACCCACCATTGTGATGTTAAAAGAGCTAAACTGGCCGTAGCGAGAATCCAGACGCACCCTTCACCTTTCCAACCTGGTGTTTAAGAGCTTCTCTGGGAAGCTGCCACCCTACCTGAATAGACTGCTTCCCCCCAGCAGCTCCCTCATCCTATAACCTCCGATCCAGGACCAGCACCTTACTTACAATACCACAATACAAAAAGAAAGTGTCTCAATCCTCATTTCCCTACAGAGCACCGCAGTTATGGAATAACCTCCCAGACGCCATCAAATCTTCCCCCAGTCTTAAGTCACTCAAGAGCTCCCTATTAACATACCTCAATACAGAATGCACCTGTAAACATGTAACCTAGTGACTATTTTACTTACATATTTATTTTATGTTAATCTGTGTATTTGTGTTGTTTTTTAATATCTTGCATTGTATTACTTTGTATTTCTGTAACAACTGTAACATTTCAATGTTCTTGAACCCAGGACATACTTGAAAACGAGAGAAATCTCAATGTATCCTTCCTGGTAAAATCCTTTATAAATAAATAAATAACAGATAGTGATCCCGTTAGAGATAAACGTCCTGCACAATAACCCTCCTCCTCTCCTCTCTCTCTCCCTCCCACCAGCCACATTTCTTCTCAAAGGCAATGTGGAGGTTAATTTGTTTTATTTATACTGTACAGTATTTTGTGTTACTGTAATCATTTTCATATGAATAAATGGTTGTGGAACCAATCGTCAGAGTTTCCATTATTTTTTATGGGGAAATTCGCTTTGATATAAGAGCGCTTTGGATTACAAGCAAGCTTCTGGAACAAATTATGCTCACAATCCAAAGTATTACTATATTAGATTCCACCATCTCTGCTTGAAGGCGTTCCCATGTCTTTACAACTTCCATTTTTCACTCTTTAAACTGGGACAATCTGAGCAACATGGGGGGGGGAGTTTGAATAATAATTTGACTAGACTACTAGATTGACACAACGTAGTGTATGTGGTGTGTGTGTGTGTATGCGTGAACAGAGTATCTGTATACTGTGAAGTGTGTGTGTACTCAGTGTGCTTGTAAAACGGAGGTGTGTGCTGAGTGTATAATGTTAGTGTGTGTACAGAGTGTTTATATACAGCTACTGTGTGTCTAGAGTGTGTGTGTGTAAAATTGGTATATGTACTGAGTGTGTGTACATTGTTAGTGTTTGTGTACTGTATGTCCGCAGTTAGTGTGTGTGTGATCTTAGTATGTGTGCAAAATGTGTGTGTGTATACTATTCAGTGTGTGTAGAATGCGTGTATGTACTGAGTGTGTGTACATTGTTAGTGTTTGTGTACTGAGTGTATGTCCGCAGTTAGTGTGTGTGTGATCTTAGTATGTGTGCAAAATGTGTGTGTGTATACTATTCAGTGTGTGTAGAATGAGTGGTTGTACTGTTAGTGCTATACTAGTGTATACTGTTAGTGTGTGTGCATTTATTTAGTGTGTGTGTGTGTGTAACAAGTGTATGTACAGAGTGTGTTATATTGTTAATGTGAGTATGTATTTAGTCTGTATAAAAATGTGTGTTTGAACTCAGTGTGTGTGTATACTGTTGGTATGTGTGTATTTATTTACTGTGTGTGTGTACTGAGAGTGTTTATAAACTGATCCATGGTAAAGTCTGTAATATACTCTACGGTTAGGCCTTTGTCCAAAGTAAAGTCTATAGTATACTCTACAGTTAGGCCTGTGTCCATAGTAAAGTCTATAGTATACTCTACAGTTAGGCCTGTGTCCATAGTAAAGTCTATAGTATACTCTACAGTTAGGCCTGTGTCCATAGTAAAGTCTATAGTATACTCTACAGTTAGGCCTGTGTTCACAGTAAAGTCTATAGTATACTCTACAGTTAGGCCTGTGTCCATAATAAAGTCTATAGTACTATAGTATACTCTACGGTTAGGCTTGTGTCCATAGTAATGTCTATAGTATACCCTATGGTTGACAGGGTGACTGGGCATTCCAGCCATATTGTACTTTTTGGTAGGGCCTCTTACTGTGCCACTAGGCTATAGCTTTCTCTCTGTAGTATATTCTCGATGGAAGGGCCTGCTATCAGGTCACTAGGCTATCTGTCCATAACTTACACAATGGTGGGACCTTTTGCAGTTTCAGTAGACTGTCCGTAGTATACTCTATGATGGGCCCATTTAAAGGGGCACTAGGTTGTCAGTCCAGGTTTTGCAGGACTTGATACAGCCTTACTAGGCAAGGACTACTCAACCCTGGCCCTCCAGTTGGTTTGAAACAACATTCCCACAAAACTCTATTGAACTATTTAGTATCACAGGGGTTGTAGTTCCAAAACATCTGGATGGCCAAGGTGGAGCACCCCTGCACTAGGCCATCCCACTCGGCTGAATGTCCAGGGTTGGCCTTAAGCACCCTTTTCAAAAAATCTTCCCAGAGCCCCCTTTCTGGTCGCACCCTCTCATCCAATACCTCTCGCCAAATAAACCCATTCTGCTTCACCTTGTCACTGGCAGCTCCACCTACTGATAACATAGAAACCATAATATGAAACGCTTCATTTCGTTCGACAGAGACCCTAGGACCGGACCAAAAACTGATATTAGGTATCTTAGGTGCCTTCGTGTCTTTACAGTAACATCATTTGACTAAGATGAAAACATCCTAAACCAATAATAAATGACCAATGGTCACTCACAGCCCTGCATCATGAGCAGAGGCCGAGTATCAACCAATGGTTATTGGAACTGGACGACTCTTGCAAATGTCATGTGGCACAGTGCTTGCATAATGCAAGGAATTACAGGCTTTAAATGTCAGTGCAGCGTAACTGGGGACATGATTTACTGTAATGCCAATTTATATATTTGTCATTCATAATAGGGTTAATACTGGGTGGATGCTTCTCAGTTCTTCTGCTTTCCTACGTAAAAAGACTGTAAATCCTGTCACAATTCACCTAGCGGCCTCTTCTTCTGCCATTGAAATATGACTGTTCGATGTATCTCATCTGTAGGTAGTACGAAGTAGTGATGGGGTGGTCATAATAATCTGGCCACTCAGTGTATATACATATATGTAAATAATACAACCATAGATGGATGCACTCAGGGTGTTACGAAAATGCTAAAAAAATAATGCTTTATTCAAACAATCATTAAAAAGGTCCTGTAGACATCTCACAACGTTTCTTCTCACTCTGAGCCTTTGTCAAGGTTGAGTGAGCCAAAACATTGCAAGATGTCTACAGGATTTTTTTAATGATTGTTTGAATAAAGAATTATTATTTTTTAATCATTTTCGTTACACCCTGAGTGCATCCATCTATTTTTGTATTGCATACAGTATATCAGGGCTCAAAATTTCCACTCGCCTGCTCGCATTTGGTGAGTGGAAGTTAAGTGAGGGCGAGTGGAAATGCACACGCAGGCAGCACGATAAATTTTGTGCTGTCTATACTGGCGGTCATTTTTTTAAAAAAAATTTAGGCCCGTCCCGCCGGCTGGAGAATTAAAGATTGCCCCCTCTGATGATATTTCTGTAACTTTATTCTGAATAAAATATTTAACATTGTCTTTTCATAAGATAATTTAAGAAGATGTGTTTAGGGGCAGAGTTAAGGGCAGGGTCCGGGTTAGGTGGGGCAACTGGTGAACTGGTGGTGAGTAACTCTTTAAGCCTGGCTAGTAGCTTGGGACTTGAAATTTTAAGCCCTGGCATATATCTTCTATATTAATTTTGCACCTAGGCAATCTTTTTCCTATGGTGGCATATTGCAGGTTTTGAGTGAGTGAAATATATATATATATATATATATATATATATATATATATATACAGATGTATATTCATAATCTTTGCACTGTCACTGCATAATAGCAGCTTGTGTCTTGTATTGAAATGTTTTTTATGTGAAATCATTACATTTATATCACCTGCGTGAGCACCTATGTACATATTATTTTTTCCATGAATCCTATCGTTCACCTTTCCTCTAAAGACCCCCCCTTTTCAATTTACCAAATGCCATCCTAATCCTGATCCTCTGCTAACCCTAATTTTCAGACAATCGTATTTATACATTATAATCTGAAAATATGTCACAAATTCATTAAAACAAATGAATGAAAAAAACAAACAAATGCATTTACAGTTTCCTGCAGTTACAGCAAAAGTCCATCCTTTCCCATTAAGTGGTGGATCCGCCGGCAGACCCCATACGCCAGGCAATAATGGGATATGCATTTCAGCTGTCAGTGTCAGACAAAAAACACCATACCTCAAATCAGATGGACGGAATCTCTCTGTATGTCGATGTCAGCAGCAACGCAGGCTTTTATGGGCTGAATTCACAAATGGGTCGGTTGTATTAATTTTTTAGGGGTTAACTTAAGGGAGATAATTGGGTCCCCTGGGTGAAATTAGCCCCTTGGGGCCCATGGGTTTTTGGATGGTGCTGCTGCCTATCTGGCCTCTATATTAACCCCTCACCAGGGCCACCTCCAGCATATGAAGGCCCTGGGCAAGAACATTTTTTGGGGCCCGTCGCTGCGCTTTCAACACCCTTTTTCACACACAGATTCATACAATACTCTTGCCCCCAGATAGACCCCCCTCAACACCTCTCCATAGATAGACATCCCTTCTACAGAGGTAGAGAGGAGCCGGTCGTTGACTCTTTTTCTGTGTGAGTGTGTGAGCAGTGGTGCTGGGCCACCCCCAAAGTAGGGGGCCCATGGCGTATGCCCTGCTCATCCCACCCAAAGGACAGGCCTGCCCCTCAATCACTCACCGGTTTAGGATTGGCATGATAGTGACTGGGGCTCCCCTTTATGCATCAGCCCGAAGCACCGGTTTTCCGACAGGGACGCATCAAGTCACAGCCATGGGATTTGGCGCAATGTCACTCGACCCCACCTCACGACAGGGTAGATCTCGGCTTTCCAGTTCGGAAAGCACCTCTGTGCCGCAGCACGATCCGAGTGCTTTGTGAACAAGACGAGAAGCTTCATGTCGATATCAATCACATCGCGCCCATGCATTTCGACCCTTACTGAATATCGCCCTACGAATTCCAAGACTTTGCAGTTTCTGCAGTAAGCTCTGCCAAGACCAGGAATGGTGCAGCCATTCAGATTGCTCCCCTAACTTCCTATGGGTCCGCTCAGCTGACGACATTAATCATTGCACACCATGGTTTAGTATAGGGGTCTCCAACCTTGGCCCTCCAGAAGTTTTGAAGCTACATTTCCCTTGAGGCTCAGCGTATTTAATAAGTGGTTGAGCATCATGGGAGATGCAGCGACAAAACATCTGGAGGGCCAAGGATGAAGACCCCTGCTTTAGTATGTGCACAACAGGGGCTTTGTGGAGTTTCGCAGATTGTAGGGGTTATTCAAAGACTGACGATTTTGCCACAGAATGGTGCAATTTCGTGGCAATTTGGCTATTCAGAAAGCTGGCAATTCGCCAAATATTGGCAAAATTGGCAAAATACGGTGCTATTCTGCATCATTCGGCGGCAGTGAAATTCTCCATAGACAAGTAATGGTTAATCTATTCAGAGTACACCAAGCAGCGGTGAAATGTCAGTGAAATTCCCTGATTTTCGGTGGTTTCATTCGGCAGGTTTAAGCAGACAAATCCCATAGGTTTCAATGTACAACAAATTTCCCGTTTTTATTAAACTTTTATTCAACCGTTTATCCTTTTCATTTGCAGCAAAATTTTTATTAATTTATTTTTTAGAATTTTTTTAGGCATTTTTCTGGATTTTTTTCAACGGTTTGTGGCTCCATTCGGCAGTTTATAGGGTGCATTCGTTGGTTTATCGGCGGCATTCGGTGGTTTATCGGATGCGTTCGACGGTTTATTGGTGTCATTCGGTGGTATATTGGATGCGTTCGTCGGTTTATCGGAGGCATTCGGCAGTTTCTCAGATGCGTTCTGCGGTTTATCAGCGGCGTTCGGTGATTTATCGTATGCGTTCGTTGGTTTATCAGCGGCGTTCGGTGCTTTATCGTATGCGTTCGTTGGTTTATCGGCGGCGTTCGTCAGTTTATCGGATGCATTTGTTTTTTATCGGCGGCGTTCGCCGGTTTATCGGATGCATTCGTCGGTTTATCTGTGGCGTTTGGCGGTCTATCGGATGCGTTCGTCACTTTACCGGTGGTGTTTGGCTGTTTATTTGATGTGTTCGGCGTATTATCGGATGCGTTCGGTGGTTTATCGGACTTGTGTCTCACATGATCCATTTGGCGCACTTCGGGGACCCTGCGGTGAATGCTAAATTCACCGTAGATGAATTGAACTTGCAGAATCACACCGAAGTGTGCCGAATGAAAGAGCACTGAAATTTCGCTGCTCTTTTAATAGCCCCTCATGTTTTCGTCTATTCGGCAGGTTTCCATGGTAACGAATCCAAACCTCGACCTAAAACGATTGAATTATTTTTGTAAATCACGCCTTAAACGCTGTTACATTTTAATTGAGGAGCATTAATATAATAGTTCTAGCACTCTGTAGGACCTGTTACTATTCAGCTGCTGTCTCGCTTTGTGTTTTTTTTTTTCTATATTTTTCTTTCCATCTGTGCATCTTCTCCAGCGCGGGCTGCATGCGCAAGCTTTGCTAATCCCCAGGAGCCAAGAAGAAGAGGAGGACGGGTGTGGGGGGGGGGGAGACAGAGACAGAACGTGTCAGCCCTGTAACTGTGATCTTTAAGAAGCGTCTGCCTCCTTTAGCAGCGTTTGTGCGCTTCCTGAGCTCAGACGCCTGTGTAATGGAATCCTTGGCCTGAAGCTGCACTGTGGAATGGATCAGTTCTCCACGCGAGACGAGGAGAGAAGATGACAGTCCGACTGGCTGCAGGGAGACTCAACGAGATGTGTGTGCGTGAGAGAGGAGGAAGACAGGTGCCGCCGCCTGCAGGGAATTAAACGCTGCATGTGTGTACCCTTATGTTAAACAATAGCAAACGCTAAACACCACTTCATATTAATATGGGCATATTTATACAATAGCATAAACGCATATAAACACACACATATGTTACGAATCAAAACCCGAGTCGTCCTGTTACAGGTGCAGACACTCCGGGGCTTAGACGTTTATTCAAAGTTCTTAAAACGGCAATGAATGATCAGCATCGACTTTCCATCGGTTTCCATGACAACTGCGCCACTGATAGCCCTCAGCCTTTTAACCCTTTCGCTGCTGAGGCATTTCACGCCTGTGTGCTGAGCTAATTTTTACCGGTTTCGCTCGTCGTGTTTAAAAACGTTTTGAAGCCATATTTTATTATATGACCCAGACATATTATATATCGTTCTTTCCGGCAGACTCGGCAGATTCATAATATAACATTATTATATGTATACGTCCTGTCTGTATATTATAACGAAAAATGCAATAAAATTTTAATTTTCAATCATTTACAATGTGTAAAGTGTTTTTTTTTTCTCTTTCTATCATGTGAGCGTTTGCCGTTATATTTTCTGTGGGTTACGCTTGTTAAAAAAATTAGAAATGGGGTCTCGTTACATTTTTTATGGGGGAAATTACATGCTTTATAGCAAACGCCCCCCATAGAAAAAATCATTAGTGCAGCATCATTGTTCACATTATAATTGAAATGGAAACAATTTTGCTGCATTAACAAAACCAAAAAAAAAACCAAAAATGTTTATTTTTTTTCCAAAAAAAATTTAAATAATTTTTTAATTTTATTTATTCATAGCTGCCATGGATCGGGAGATAGGGGGTTCATTGGAATTCCCTATCTCCACCATGGGTGGCAGCTAGGGGTTAACTCCAGAACTGACGTCATCAGGGGGACATCCCAGAAGCTTGGCCGACATCCAAGAAGTCGGCCGGCTCTGGGAGGGGACCGCGATATGGCGCCTGTTGGCGCCGAATCACGATCCAGACCAGCACCCTAGGGGTTAAAGAGAGGCGCCGCTTGGAAGGGCAGTCTGCGCCCTTTCAAGCGGTGCCTGCCTTTTCCCGATGACCCACTCGGTTGGGGAGGGAGAGAGGACCTTTCCCCTTACCACCTTACCTTCAGGCACTTTCCCCGCACTCCCGGGGGTGTGTGCCTGCAATAGACGTCATTGCGCTAGAGCGATGACGTCTATTGTGCCCGCCGGGGTCCTGGATGCTGGCTCAGCGTGTCCTCCACACAGGGGAACCACTTGGCTGGACGCGCTGAGCACATCCTTAGCAGCCAAGTGGTTAATTAAGTATTCGCTACGAGTACCAGTTATGCATCCCAGGCCCCGAGACAGGGATGACAAACTTCTGGATCCCCCCCGGATGTCAGTTGCCTACAGTTCACAGACTTCTTTGACTGTAATAGATGTGGCCAGGGAATCATCGGAGCTGTAGTTCAGAAATATTTAGTGGGCCGGAGGGTGACAAAGGTAAAAGTTTGCGAATGACAGCAAAGGCAAACATACACAACATAAGGGGTTATTAAGAAAGCACAAAAATTTTGGTGCTTTCTGGTTGGGTGACGGTCCACTTTGGCGATTCCATTTCGCCGACTCTGGGGTGAATTTACTATTCACCGCAGGGTCTCCGAAGTGCCCCAAACATGGAGTCGCTGAAGACTGCCAAACTCATCGCCAAATGCCGCCAAAGACTGCGGACTGACCGCCGAAGACTGCCAGACTGACCCCTGAACATTGCCGAACTGCAGAAAAAAACTTAACTCTGCTCTTCTACTAATAGGTGTTTAAACTTTAAACCAATAAAAATGCATTAAAATGTGTCTAAATAATAATAATAAAAAAGGTCCTTTAAAAATAATAAAAAGGTCTGTTACAGAATAATGGAAAAAAACACCTTTTAAAAAATTCGGGATTCAAAAATTTCACTTAAAAAATATAAAAACTACATATAGGTGTTCCAAAAAATAAATAAATGAAAAGGTTTGCTGAAAATGTGAAGAATAAATGGTTGAATAAAAAATAAATAAAAACGATAAAAAAAAATCACATTGAATCATATGGGATTCACCTGTCGAACTGAACCACCGAAAATCTAGGCATTTCGCCAACTCTTCGGTGCATTTGGGCATTCTCTGAACAGATTAACCATTAATTCTCTATGGGACAATTTTGCTGTCGCCGAACTGTGTCGATCTGTGGTGAACTGCACCGTATCGCGCTGTCAATTCGCCAGTATTTGGCGAATTGACAGTTTATTTAGTGAATAGACGAACTGCCACAAATTCACAGTTCGGTGCAATTCGGTGGCAAGTTCGTCACTTTCTGAATATCCCCTGTAGTGGATCGGGGTCCAACCACATGTAAAAAAAATAAATAAAGAATAATATTGATTAAATTAAGCCATATTAATGGCCAGGTGTTTGGCCTCGGATTTTCCCCACTGCTACCTTCATTGTGTTTGTTCAGTAAAAACAGCCTCATGGCATATTGAACAACAAAACTAACGAAAGGTGGGATAAAACAGATAAACAAAGACACAACAAATCCAACAGATCTATCATTCTGAGCAGCTTTCACCACCAATTAATGTATGATGAATGTATCCCATAGAAACTATACAGATCATATGCCGATCGTGCCATTGTTTATTCAATGTCTATTTAGGTTATAGATTATAGGGTGATTGAAATATCTCAACTTAATCTTCTGTTTATAAATATACATACAGGATAAACATCTTTTATTTTGTTCATTTCATTCTTCTTCTTATTATTATTATTATTATTATTTGTGTCCCCTTTTATGTCCTTTAATAATTGGTCAGATGTTGCTGACAGTATCTGCCCAAATATTTATTTATTTTAGTTGGGTGAAAACACTTTTTTATCTTAGATGATTTTGCTCCCCTTTTCTTCCTCGGCACGCTGCTCCTTCCTCTTCAGTCCAGGGCTTCCGAAATGCAGAAGTCCCTGCAGCTTTTTTAATGCAGTGTGCGTTCCTATGTAGCTTGCATTGCGTATGCTGTGCTTGTGTATCGCTCGGAAGTTCCGTAGCGCCTGCGGAGAACGATGTTTTGGTGCTGTGCTTGCATGTGCAGAATCGATCCATCGGCTCCTGCCTCCCAGAACACTTGCTGTTGCGAGCTCTCAGTGAAAGGATAATTCACCACAGGGTCCCCGAAGTGCACTGAAGATGAAGTCGCTGAACGCCGCTGAAGACTGTCAAACTAACCGCTGAACGCCGCCGTAGACCGCCGAACAGACCACTGTACGCCGCTGTTCAATGTTAAAAACATTCTCGTTTTATTTCAATATCTAATAAACTGTTTATTATTTTATTCTGCAGTAAAAAGTCTCTTTATTTATAGATTTTTTAGGATCTTTTTAGGCATTTTTTTGGATTTTTTCAGCAACTTTTTTTTCCTTTTTTTTTTCTTTAACAGACCTTTTTATTATCATTCATAAGATCTTACATGTTAATTCCAGCCATTTTCATTCAGTAGTTTTTTTTGCAAACAGTGTTTAAATTTTGACACTTTCAATCGTATTGTTTTTTTTACCCTATTCGTCAGCTTGTCGGTTTTTTCCAGCAGCTGGTCTGTGCTGTGATCGGCGGCTCATCGGCTTTTTCCGGAGTGTTGAGTGGATTTTCGGCCGGAGTTTCGGTGGGTGTTCGGCGGGATTGCAGTAGGTTTGCAGCCGGTTTGCGGCAGGTTTTCCCTGCACTCCGGGGACCGCAGGAAATGCTGTATTAACCTCAGGGTGAGAAACTTTGATTCCCCGAAGTGCACGAAACGAGAGAGCACCGAAATGTCTTTGTAACATTTAAAAGGTAATTAACGTTCACATTACTACTCAGGTATCTACAATAAACCAACTACTACACCATAAGATCCTGTGTGGACAGATGGCCTAAACACATTATTACCCGAGGCCTGTAACCATGTGCTTTCCAGTTAAATGTGTGTAAATGATACGGCTGACATGTGGATAGTAAGGCCTATAGAGACGCAATCCAAACTGTTTAATATCATTTTAATTTTATTAAGATGTGTAAAAGGGAAGTCTCACGCCCTGATCTAACAAAACTGCACCATTTATCCTGTTATAGGCATATTTTAATTTTCCCATTGGTACCATATATTATTCACACAGCTCCAATGTCTTCAATAATGTGATGGTTGAAGAGCTGTGTAAATAATATAAGGTATCTAGGTATTGAATTCTGATAAAGAGACATTATTATCATTTTCCAATTTGACAGACGAATAAATAAATTAGTAAATACAGGGGGATCCCCCCTCCCCTTATTCGGAATGTTTGGGTCCTTGAGCATTCCGGATTTCAGAATCTTCACGATTTTTGAATCCAGGAAGTTTTAGAGGAAGTAGATCATGGCGGGAGGGCCGCAACCCCCTTCCTGCAGCAGCCACCAGTGTATACTCACGCTTGGAGCGTTACTCTGCGTACATGCTGCGCGGAGTCAGTGTGACCCCAAGCGGTATGTCACACGCTGAGGCATCCCAGAGGCTCGCAGCATGAGCCACGGTCTGCTGCAGTGCTCGGGAGCTGGGTTCACTAGCGACAGGACCCCTCAGAGCACCCATAATCCGGAATTACTAAAATAATGATAATAAATTAAGTTTATCAGAGTCTTCTGGATTTTAGAATTGCAGAAGTTCCTGATGTGGCAGAAAAGCTGGGTGAAGTGAAAGGGTTTCCTCCTCCCCACCCAGCGTAAACAGCAGCCAGGATATTGAATTACCGGTCACCAGATCTGTGACTTGTGACTTCTGCATGCAGACAGCACCCACTGAGTCCCTGACCTGAAGAGGAGGAGCAGGTGGCGAGAGACAAAAGGTGAGTAATATCACCCAAAATAAAACAATAATCAGGCACAGGCTCACAGCAGCATCTGCCCAATTATTTTAGTATTTAAGATCAAAATGAGGGAGTTATATCCATAACCCCAGCACTAACGAGATCGAGTTATCTTGGGCTTCAAAAGGTGCCTCTCGGTGCCTGATATCGAGATATCTTGATCTGCAGCTCTGCAGCCCAAAAGCAAATGAAATTCTTTTGCTGAAAACTAATTTCGTTTGCTTTTTGGTAGGCTTGTGCACCGATTTTTTTTTCGGTTCGATTCGATTCGATTTTTCGGATTTTTAAACTTTTCGATTCGGCTCGTTTCGACCATTTTCTGTTTCGATTCGGTTCGGCTCGACTCGTTTTTCGTGTACATTTTTTTTTCGGAATATCGACCATTTTTCGTATTTTCGTGTCACTTGGCTCGTTTTTTGTATCGACTTTTCGTAATTTCGGAAATTTTCGTTTTTTGGAATTGTACATGGTTTCAGAATATCGACCATTTTTCGTATTTTCGTGTCACTTAGCTCGTTTTTTGTATCGACTTTTCGTAATTTCGGAAATTTTCGTTTTTTCGGAACGTCTGTTCTCCTCGTTTCAAAGCAATAAATTTCGATTTGACACATTTCAAGTCCATTCGAAAATTCCGAAAATATTTCGTTTCAGCTTGGAAAACTTTTCGGATCTGCCATTTTCGGATCTAAAAATTTTCGGAAAATCGGCCGCATCCGAAAACACGAATCGGGAAATTTCGTGAAAACTCTGAAATTCCGAAACCCGAAACGCACATCCCTACTTTTTGGCTGCAGAAGGTGCCCCCAAACTTTAAGCCCTGTGGGTATAATGCACAAAGAGCTAAAACTGTAAAATCGTCTAACTGAATGCTCTGGCATTGGACATTCAGCAGCCAATGCAGGGAACACAAGCTGCCACTGTAACTTCATTTGGCCAGTAGATGGCGCCATCTGCTTGCCAAATAGGTTATTACAGTAAGAAATACACTGGGAATATGCACAAATATTCCATACTGCATAATTGATAAAAAAAATATTTAAAAAAAAAAAAAAATGGTTTCTCACAATGGGTGTTTTGAAAATCACTTGGTAGTGAAGGGGTTAATAGAGGATCCCATTAAGACAATGAAAAATCCAGGATGAGGAGGATACCTATCAATGACCTACCCGTACTTAATGCAAGAAAACCATAGCCATACGTGTCATTTTTCTTTACAAAAAGAGAAATACCTTCCACTACAATTTTTTTCGATCGTTATAATTTTTTGGGGCAATTTGGCACTCTGCCGTAAGAATGCTTGTGTATTGCAGTTCTACAAGGGAATACAATATTATGTTATTTTAAACTGAAACATTTGTGTTTATAACTCAGCTTGTTTAAAAAGAATGTTCTGTTCTTTTTCTAAATAACTGAACTACACAAATAACTATTAATATTATGTCAGGAGTAGAGCACTAAGAATTTTTGATGTTGACCTTCTTCGACCTTTTGAAATGCCTTGAGTGATGCAATAAACAACACAGGGATCTCAAAATCTGAGACCAACCCCCCCCCCCCAGATGATGCTGAACTGCAATTCCCAAGATTCTCTGTCTAGCTTTTTAATTCAAAGGATTCTGGGAATTGTAGGCCATTGTTACGGAGCTCAGCACCCGGGGTGGGTATCTCAATTCATCAGGCTGGCTCCTTCTCGCAGATAAGTCTTACTCCGAGAACCATGATATTGGCGGGGATCATCCAGTCATCAGACGTGACTTGATGTAATGACAACACAGACCATGTTGATACAAAAAATAATTGGGTGTTCACTCTGCAGGGAGGGACTGGGCACACGTAACTTGTTCCTGGCGTGGGAAATGAGAAGGTGAGTTACTGCAGTGTCATTATATCCTAAACAAGTGAAAAACAGGCAATGCCTCCTCTTTAAAGGAAAAAACCTACAAAACTATTTATTTTTATACACATTTTGTTTTTATTTTAAATTTAATATGGTCGGGATGTGCATGACTGAAAATATTGTTTCGTTTAGATTCGTTTTGTTACGATTTTAAATAATTTCATTTTCGGAATTTGGTAACTAATTTAGTTTTGTATTCTGTTTCGTTTCAAATCGATTTGAAATTTTGAACCGATTTGAAATTTTGAATTGATTTGAATTTCATATATCAATTCGATAGTTGATATCAATTCGAATTTTGGATCACTAAATAAAACCCCAATTAATCAAATTTTGCTGTTAAAAGAAAAGCTGTGGTTAAAAATTTTAAGCTGTTTCTCAGATTTAGTATTTGAGTCAAATTAAACAGTGAAACTAAATTAATTTATTTCATAAAGTCCTTTGCTGACTTTTATTTGTATTTTAAGTTAAGATCAATTCGACAGTTGATATCAATTTGATAGTTCATTTCAGATTCAATAGTTGATATCAATTTGATAGTTCATTTCAAATTCGATAGTTGATATCAATTATTCAAATTTTTCTTTTATGATGATGACACAGTGTAAAACGAAATAAATTCGTTATATACCGTTTCTTTCGTATCGTATCGATTCGTTATTCGGAAGTACTTCCGAATACAAATTATCAAATTTCGTTCCAGATTCTGAATTTTTCCGAAATGAATGCACATCTCTAATGGTCACCTTTGGTACAAAAAATAAAAAAGGGTCCAAATCAGGGAAATACAACACAACAGGGTAAAGGAGTCCTGGACAGGTCAGGAATTATATCGGTACCAGACCGCAGCTATGATGGTATTATCCTTCAGCTCCAAAACATCTGTGCACAATGATAACAGTGTGACGACGGTTTGCATCAGGTCATATAGAATGGTTATATAAGTGTACAGGGGGCAATTGTTCCGCATCCTAATTACTGATTAGTGTACGCGGAATGGTGAGCGAGACACTCACGTCATTCGAAATGACATGTGTCAAAGCTACGAGGCAAGCCTTCGAATGATGGGTGACCAGGTTTCAGCCCATGAATGATGCTGGGATGGTCCCCAATGACTGGTAAGTCATACAAGAATTTAATAATACCGAAATGGAATTCAAATGTAAAAAGACCAACTGCCATGTCAATTAACAAATAAAAATGATTATATATGTTTTATACATGAACTGGGTTGTTACGCCTGGTTGTTGCAGCCGCTCTGGTGAGTACAGGCGCAACGCCATTTCTTTATGTATGTATATTGGGTTCTATTACATTCTTCACGCAAATGTTAACGTCTGCGCAAAACCGCATTAACGCGAGGGGCAAAACCCTTTGCGCTGAACGTCGTATTACAATGTCTGCGCAACAAACGGCCCTATACGTCTACCGCGGGTGAACCTGCGCGAACGCTGCACGAGCTTACTGTACTTTGCGCGTCCTATACTTAACATTGTGAGCGCAAATGCGTTTCTGCGCTGGTACGCGGATGGTATTACAATCTATGCGCAAAATTTAACGCACAGCGTTTGCGCGCATAATTTTAATGTCTTTGAAAAGCTGGTGGTAACGGCAAACCTGAACGTCCTGGCCGAAACCAAATACACCAGCCCGAAAAAAAAATACAGCACAGTATAGTTACACATTCTACACATACCCAAACAATAAAATGGAGAAGTTGTGCGTGCTTTTTTTTATGCAGCATATATGCGCAGATTGACTTTGACAGGCGCAAAATTCACGCGTTTATCATGCATTTTTGCTTGAAGAATGTAATAGAGCCATTATGTTTTAATATCAGTTAAGTCATTTTTGCAGCTGTTCCTTTTTCCATGGTTTTGTTTTCAACCCCAAATGGGAAGTGCTTGGTGCGTGTATAAATAAAACCCACCATTTCTGCATTTTAGCTGAAAAGCAGAAAGAGCTTTTGGTTGCATTGGTTAGGTACGCACTCTACAAAGAGGTGCCTTGATGGGGCGAGTGAGCTTACACTTCAATCAGGGCCGGTGCTTCCACTAGGCAAGCTAGGCAACCGCCTATGGCACCCTGTCACCTAGGGGCGCAGCCGGCTCCAACTCAGGTTCCATTATTGTACCCCTTCTTCATTGTTTAGTTGAGTAGCTGGGAGTGGTACTTCCAAAGCAGACCCCCGCTAGTGCCGCAGAAGGTTAACGTCTTATGGTGACACCCAGGCGCCACCAGATGACTTGTGGGCACCAGAAGAGGCAGAAGAAAGAAAGAAAAAGGCAGACGAAAGAATGAAGAGAAAGAAAGAAAGAAAGAAAGAAAGAGGCATGAAAGAAAGAAAGAAAGTGCCACAGAGGGCTGAGGAAAGAAAGAAAGAAAGAAGCAGAGGAAAGAAAGCTTGTGTAACTGGGAGTGGTGGCTCGGAAAGCAGACCCCCGCTAGCGGCGCAGAAGGTGGGTGTCTTATGGTGATGCACAGGCACTGCCAGATGACTTGTGGGCGCCAGAAGAGGCAGATGAAAGAAAAAAAGAGGCAAAAGAAAGAAAGACACGAAAGAATGAAACAAAAGATAGAAAGAAAAAAGAGGCAAAAGAAAGAAACGGGCAAGAAAGAAAGAAAGGGGCAAGAAAGAAAGGCAAGCAAGAAAGAAAGAGGACAGAAAGAAAGAAAGGGGCAAGAAAGAAAGAAAGGGGCAAGAAAGAAAGGGGCAAGAAAGAAAGAGGCACAGAGGGCGGAGGAAATAAAGTAAGAGGCAGAGGAAAGAAAGAGGCAGATGAAACAAAAGGCGAAAGAAAGAGGCACAGAAGAAAGAGAGAAAGAGAGAGGCAGATGAAAGATAGAGGCACAGACCTATCCTGGCCCCAACCAGCAGAGGGGTAAGATGGGCACAGAACGACCGTGTGTGGCCCTCGTGCACAGTGTGTGTGTCCCATGCGCATAGCGTGTGTGTTTCCCCCCCCCCGCATTTCAACAGTTGGCAATTTTTTTCGGGGGGCACAAGTAGCTGGTCTTGCCTAGGGCGCAAAATAGTCTACGCACTGGCCCTGACTTCAATGGCCATTCGAGCAAACTAAAACCTCTAATTGTGTTTTGTTGCACATGGAATTGTATAGAAACGAGCGCAGATGACATCTATTTTTTCTTGTTAAATAAAAATGATTGACAGATTAAAATAATTTAAAAACATAATAGTTAAACTTGTAAAAAAAAATAGCAATAAATTCATGATGGCATATTTGAATCTTGGTGACTGATCGAATTTTAGGATTTTAGGTCACTCTTATGAATAGCACTTTGTGTTTTACGGAAGTCTGCCACACAAAATAACAGCCTAACAGCTCGTCTTTTCAGACACAGAGAGCACTTCTCTGTGAAAGCAACTCTTCCTCATGTGCTTGGCTTGCCGTGAATGAGAACTCCTGCCAAAATGCAAGGTTCTTTTTATTTTTTTACTTTCTCCAATTGGTATTAGCCATCCGGTACTTGAAATGCTTTCCAATGCATGAGACCACTTTCAGATGATCAACCCTTGTGCGCTACAAGTGCCCATGTCTGCTGCAAACAACAACCTCTCCACTCCCCAGATTGCACAATCAGATGAATTATTTGTTCCTTGCATTAGCTGACAACTGTAAAGTTAAAAGTATATAAAATCAATAGCATAAAAAGATTCTTTACAGAATGATGACTCGCCGTTTCATTGTTAAAGGGCCGTGGAACATTGAGGCCTGGATGTAAGTGCGGGTGCCCTCAAAAAAAAAAGAAGATATTTTTATATGGAATAATGTACAATATTGACATTTTGAGCATTCATGTCCTTCCATACGGGTCACAGAAACTATATTTTAAACAATTTTTAATGTGGAGACAGAAAGAGCATGAGTTGATGGATGTTCATTTACTATGAATGGTCTCAGTGACCTGAGTGCCCTCACCCCTCTCCCAACTCTGGATTGAGGTGTCTCGGAGAGCTGATTCAGCTCTCCGAGTGCAGGGGGATTTAGTCCTGCCCAGAACCTGAGAACAGTGAGTGCTGAGTGCAGATTCCAGGATATCAGAACACTCAGGGCTGTTTTTTACCGAATGGCTGTTAATGATTCCAGCATTGAGAGACATTGGATTGGCTGGACACTCGCTCAGGCATCCAGCCTTCCATGAAAGTAATACACCTAGGGTAATATCCCAAGACAAAAGGGAATAGAGTAGAGGCAGTTGGCAACTCACATACAGTATTTCCAAGAGCTTCAGCACCTTTCATCCCAATATAGGGATCTTCACTAAAGACCGGGACCGCAGGCTACATGGACCATATGCTATGTTCCAGCCTATCATCCCAACATGGATCTTTACCAAAGACCAGAAATGCAGCCCATGGTATATTGGCCATTTGGTCTACGGTTCTGGCTTTTGGTGAAGATCCATGTTGGGATGATAGGTGTTGAAGCTCGTGGGAATATGTAAGTGGCCAATTATCTCTGCTCCATTACCTTTTCTGGAGGGATGTTACCCAGTGAGTTTTTCTCTCTTGTTCTAGATTGCATCACACTGATGATGTGACAGATGAGACTTGGCAGGGAGTCAGAAGCTCGTCATGTCCATCCAGCGCTGATGGGGCCCGACACGATTTTTGGCACATTTTAAGTCAATCTAAAGGATAAAAAAGGAGATATGTGAAGGGGTCAGAAGACCTTAATGTTTGACCCCTACTTTTCATATCTCCTCCTGTTTTAACCCCAGTGTCCCTTTAACAAAGATTCCACTGGAATGTCCATTGTTTGGACATTTGGAAATCAAATAGGTATAATGGCTTGCACTGGATTTATATTGTTGCAAATGCCAAATCCCACCTGTCAAGGAATAGGCAACCCATGGTATGAATGGATGCTGCTACTGATTTTATATTCTTGAAGAATTCTTTTTGACGAAACATGCCACTACAATATTGTGCCATTATTTTATGTTCCTTTGTGTTTTCTAAGCTGAATTTTTTTTATGTAGTTATATAGTTCCGTTAGTGGCTATCACCTTCTTCCTGAAAGAGGGGGTCCCATAGATTACAAGTGTGGATGCAACCTGAAGCATGGTATCATTAGTTGATATGTGTTTAATCAGAATATATAACCTGTGATTGCCTGTGTTCGGGGACTGATGTATAGGCGGCCATTTTTACTGTACTATTCTACGATGTGTGTTTATTTTTTATGTTTCTGATTCCGGTACCCTTCAGAAATTCTATATACATTCACTTGCTGTGGGTGTGATTGGAGGAAACATCCTTGGAAGGGTGTTTCATTCAAGATAAATATTTGGCATGGGTTTGGGTCGAAATCCCTACAACTAGGATCCCTAATGCCAATATCCAGATGGCCAACTTCCAGACAGAACAAGTGCCGGACTTACCAAGTTCCCTACACAGACAACTCCCTGACGGCAAACTTCCAGACATGCAAAATCCCAGCGGCTAACCCGAACCCTAACTCCCTAACCCCATAACCCTCTAACCCTAATCCCATAACCCTAACTCCCAATGTCCAAAGCCTAACCCTAACTCCCTAACCCTAACCCCCTAACCCTAACTCCCTAACCCTAATCCCATAACCCTAATTCCCAATGTCCAAAGCCTAACCCTAACCCCCTAACCCTAACTCCCTAAAGCCTAATCCTAATTCCCTAAACACTAACCCTAACTCCTTAAGCCTATCCATAACCCCTAAACCTAACCATAACTCCCTAAGTGTGAGGGTGTTAGGATTAGGGTTAGCCGCTGGGATTTTGGATGTCTGGAAGATGGCCGTCAGGGAGCTGTCTGTGTAGGGAACTTGGTATGTCCGGCACTTGTTCTGTCTGGAATGTTGGCATTAGGGAACCTGGTTGTAGGAATTTTGTCCGGCACCCATTTAGTATATCCTTCTTTGTTATTTGTTTTATTAAAAAAAGTGAGTCTGATCATAGACAAGAGTGCTAGATTAAGGTGCTTGAACCAAACAAGAACCAAATTAAGACTGTATGTCCTACTAGAAAGTCTGGTCTCCATGGCTTACCCATATTGGCCTCAAAGATTTGAGGCTCTGTTGTGACTTGCTGTGAGGTTTAGGGCCCTATTCCACATTTGACGATAAGATAACTACAGGAGACATTGCACACAACGTTACTCATAACGTCTCCTGTGGTTATCTTTCTACCGGGAATCGCTATTCAATTCTTGGAGAACGACGAGCTCCTATGGACTGCAGGAGGCGATGCTTCTGGAGACAGGCAGCACCACTGCTGGTACCGATCTGCCCTGCGCTTCTTTCCTGGCTTGTCGCTTTATTAGTGTCTACCCCAGAATAGCAATGGTAAGTAGGGATGAGCTGTTCGGGTTCGGATGGTTCGGAGTTCGACCCGAACTTTGGCAGTTCGAAAGTTCGCGAATTTCGAACTTTTTGGGCGTGTTCGGTTCGGGTTCGAAAAAAAATGAAATTTTGAAAAAAGTATAGAAAATACTTAAAAAAATACTAAAACATCTAGAAATAAAGAGACTCTTTACTGCAGATTATTATAAGCAACGGTTTATTAGATATTGAATTAAAAACTAATTTGTACGTGGAAAGATTATCAACTCTAAATGACCTCTGTTCACAAACGGGCATAACACCAGGTGTTTTCAGTCTGGTAATCAATTTGATACATTGTACAATATAGTGAGGGGGTGGGGTGGTGTCTGTTTCTGATTGAGATTTGAGAATTAATTTCCCTCCTAAAACATCCTAATATGCTGCATTTAACCCTTTCGCTGCTGAGGCTCTTCACACCTCTGTGCTGAGGTCATTTTTACCGCTTTCGCTCATCATGTTTAACCGTGTTTTGTAGCCATATTTTGATATATGACCCAGACATATTATATATCGTTCTTTCCGGCAGACTTGGCAGATTCATAATATGTCATTATTATATGTATACGTTATGTCATGTCTGTATATTATAACAAAAAATGCAAAACAATTAGAATTTTCAATAATTTATTATGTGTAAAGTGTTTTTTTTCACATTTTAACATGCGATCGTTTGCGGTTATATTTTGTATGGGGTGCGCTTGTTAAAAAAATTAGAAATGGGGTCTTGTTATATTTTTTTTGGGGGAAAATTTCGCTTTTTTAACAAACGCACCGCATACAAAAATTGTTAGTGCAGCATTATTGTTCACATTATAATTGAAATGGGAACAATATTGCTGCATTAACAAAACAAAAACAAAAAAAAAACTTGTTTATTTCTTTTTAGAATTTTTTTTAAAATATTTTTATTTTTTTATTCTTATTTTTTATTTTTTTTAAAAACATTTTTCATGCTCATGTTTAGTATCCTTGGAAAGGCCATGCTCTGGCCGATCCAACGATATCAAACATTAACCCCTAGCTGCCACGGATCGGGAGATAGGGGGTTCATTGGAACCCACTATCTCTACCATTGGTGGCAGCTAGGGGTTAACTCCAGGACTGGCGTCATCGTGCTATGCATGATGACGCCAGTCCTCAGGGGGAGTTCCTGGAGGCCAAGATGTCGGCCAGCCCCAGGAGAGGATCACGATCCAGCGCTTTTCAGCGCCGATTCGTGATCCGGCTCCCCAGGGGTTAATCACAGCCACCGTTTGGAAGGGCAGGCTGTGCCCTTCCAAACAGTGCCTGGATTAAGGCTAGGGTCAGACGAACGCAGTTTTAACGTGCGTTTAGCCGCACAAAATCACGGCCGTGCTAGCAGCAAATGACGTCCAATGCCGGGGAACACACGAAGTACGGCCGCACGAAAGTTCGTCCGCGCAACGCAAGTGGCAAACGAACGCATTTTTTCGAGAACGTCAAACCGCTACTACTGACGTACAGAGTGCGCTGCGGCCGCATAGCGGCGTGTTTGCGTGATTGGGAGACTTCAGACGCTGCTAATGTCCGGCCAACATAACGTCCAGACGCAAAAAGTGTTTTATTGTTGATCCGTACAAAATCACGGACGAAAAGGCGCATCGTATGACCGCTATCGCGTATTCCGTGAAAAAATATGTCCGTTCGTTCGACCGCACTTTTCCACGGTCGACGCGAAAAATGCGTTCGTCTGACCCTAGCCTAACCCTCTGCCCCCCGGCGATCGGGAGGGAGAGAGGTCCAAAGGACCTCCCCCCTCCCATTCAGGCACTTCCTCTGCACATGTGGGGGGGCGCCTGAATTAGATGTCATCGCGCCGCCGCGATGACATCTAATTGCTCCGCCGGGGTCCCGGAGTGCTGGGCTGACATCCAAGATGTCAGCCCGCACCGGGGGGCGCAGCAATAGCACAGGAGAACCACTTGGCTGGACGCGCTGAGCGCGTCCATAGCAGCCAAGTGGTTAACTGGTGTTTGAAAAAAATCTAAAGCAATGTTATTTTTCACCTCGGGATTAAACATTCACAGGGTTATTCAGAGAGCGGTGAAAAGCAGGAGAATAACTGGAGAAGTGAAAATTCTAGGTCAAAATAGCCAAACCAGAAAAATTCTCCCATTTATCTCACTTTCCAAATCGGCTATTTGGTCTAGATTGTTCTCTTCTCCTGCCAGTTCTCCTGGCTTTCACCTCTCTCTCAGGGTTGTTCAGAGAAAGGTGAAAACCAGGAGAATGGCAGGAAAAGAGAACAATCTGGACCAAATAGCCGATTTGGAAAGTGAGATAAGGCTAGGGTCAGACTAACGCATTTTTCGCAGCGACCGTCAAAAAGTGCGTCCGAATGCATTGCCGTATTTTTTCACGGATTGCGCGAAAACGGTCATACGATGCACATTTTTGTGCGTGATTTTTTACGGATCCAAACCAGGAAACTTTGGGTGTCTGGACGCTATGTTGGCCGGACATGAGCAGGGTCTGACGTCTCCAAATCACGCACACATGCCGCTAGTGGACGCAGCGCACTCTGTATGTCCGTACTAGTGGTTCTGCGTTCTCGAAAAAATGCGTTCATTTTCCACTTGCGTTGCGCAGCCGGACTTTCGTGTGACCGTACTTCATATATTGGCCGTCATTGCCCGTCATTTGCTGCTAGTGCGGCCGTGATTAAGTGCGCCTAAACGCACGTTAAAAATTCGCTAGTCTGACCCTAGGCTAGTCTGACCCTAGCCTAAATGGGAGAATTTTTCTGGTTTGGCTATTTTGACCTAGAATTTTCCATTCTCCAGTCATTCTCCTGCTCTTCACCGCTCTCTGAATAACCCTGACAGGGTTATTCAGAGAAAGGTGAAACTCAGGAGAATGACTGGAGAATGGAAAATTCTAGGTCTAAATAGCCAAACCAGAAAAATTCTCCCATTTATCTCACTTTCCAAATCGGCTATTTGGTCTAGAATTTTCCATTCTCCAGTCATTCTCCTGCTTTTCACCGCCAAAAAATCAGTAAACTTTTTCTGTGTGTCTGAAAATGTCTCCTCTTTTCATACAGACTGCCGCCCCAAGCAGTTGTTTATGAATAGATTAAAGGAAAAACATTTACCGTCATTTGAAATGTCATTTTTTGGTTTTTACATATTTCTATACATCCTAGAAATCCGCCACTTCACAGGCAGGTTATGGGGACCTCCTAGGCACGATATTTGAAGGAATTTTTCGTTTTTATTTTTAACCCTTATTTCATGGAAAGCTCACTGTCCCTTTAAAATCGTTTTTTTTAAAACTTTTTGTCCTTGTTTCCTGTCCCCCAGGGCACTACCCGGACCCCATACACCTTTTATGGCAAATATGTAGCATATATGCCCTTTCGGAGGGCACTCTAAAAAACTGAATTTTCAGGCTCATTGACTTGCATGGGGGTTCGGGTTCGGACCCGAACAAATGGGAAGTTCGGGTTCGGGCCCGAACCGAACTCGGGGGGTGTTCGGCTCATCCCTAATGGTAAGGAAATCCTGGAGGCGCAGATTTTCTTACTGTCTCTGTTACTGACAACTGTTGAACAAGGGCGTTAATGTTTGGGCTTCCGACCTGATGGTTTATGATGATTGAAGAACTTCTATACTCGTTTTCCTTTATTTTCTCTTTTTGTCTCTCTTTTCTCTCATCTAGAGGTCAGGCATACCACCTTTCTGGCCTTCTTCTCCGGTCCCCCTTCATTCCTCATTTGCTAAATAATGGAAAGTACAAAATGTTATTGTTTCATACAACATGTTTATTTGCTCAACGAGCATGTTTATTTTACTATATTTCCAATAACAATTATATAAAAAAAATTAAATCTGCGTTTTTGTGAGTTTAAAAAAAATTCCGCAATCGAAAAAGATTTCTGTGAAACCCAGAAGAATAAATTAGAGCTGTTAGAAAAATAAAGAAAAATATGTTAGCACCAGAGAGATGCTAGATATAGAAGCATTGCTTCCTCCATATGTTACAGAGACAGTGCACATACGGGTGAAATTCAACGTTCTGTTACCGCAATGGCAAATGTCGGGAGATATGAATCCACCATGAAGAGGATGTCATTATTCTTGAGAATATCACTGTCGACTATCTCTGGTTTGACCACAGATAAACCCGAGACTTTCTCCAGGGTGTTCTGTTAAAGGTAAATAAAGTAGGATTGTTGGAATGAATAAAGATAAAGCATAATTGAAGGGGCGTCAGATATTTACAAACTAATAAGGGAGAAAATGACTATATTCTCCTTTAAAAACCTTCAATGCGATGGACATTTATGACGCATCCTCCTTTTCCCCCTGTGAGTGCACTGGGGCTGAGACGTCTTGGAGGCCTGGTAGACTGCTCTCGTCGCCAACGTTGTCTCTCTTCTGCCGGTGATGATTCTCTGCTATCCACCTTAGAGGCCGCCACCAGCTCTTGGACAGAGGTGCCCTGGGCCTCAGTATGGGCCCGAAGGTCAACAGGTCTTGTAAATTCATCTTCGCAATACCACCACTCAGACAACCCCACTGCCAGGCTACCAGGGAGCAAAGAGGCCTCACCCTCTCCTCCTTTGCTTTAGGTAACCTTCATGCCACATTGTTGCACTCTGTCCCCAACATCCAATCCCATTTCTGACCTGTTGGCCCATGCCCGCTGTCATGCTCCCCCTCCCTACTGGTCCGGGGGAAGCCCTTCCACTCGTCTTCTGCCATACTTGCCATTCCCTAGCTCCAGCGGGTATTGTCTTCTGTTCACCCTTCTCCGGATGAATCACAGGAGCCGTCAACACAAACTGATGCTGTAACTTCCCTTTAACTCCAGCAGAGCTAGATATCCAGGGCTGACAGCTCATTCATCAAAATACATGTAAGGCAATGTCGAAAAAAGGACAAAAGAACACAATGCCGGGCGGTTTGTGCCCAGTGGGAGGGAGTTAAAGCTGTCCGCCTCAACGGGGCTCCGCCTCCAGCCTGCCCAGCCACTGACGTGCATGTCTTTGGCTGCAGGGGGCAGTCTGAGATGAGGTCGTCCTGCAGCAGCCAAGAGCAACCAGGGTGCTCCAACTTCTGGGCAGGGCCGAGGCTCCCATTTAAGTCAACGGGGCATTTTAGTACACCCTGTGGCTTCAAGACACACCTGCCACAGGGACGGTATAGTTCCACCTGCAGCAGGGAAGATTTAAGCATAGACTTATATTAAATATTATTCTAAACATACTAGCTTTGCATAGCATTAACAGATACATAAAACCCACAATGGATTTACACCATACACAAGGGATGCCAATATCCAACCTCAGATGTTGTTGCCTATAATGTCCAGAATTCTTTGAAATAGATGGTCAGAGAATAATGGGAGGTGTAATCCAAAACCATCTGGGGGGGACTGGAGTTTGGCAGCCGTGCCATACACTCTCAGAGGCCCAGAACAGCCACCATGCACTCTCATAACCCAAAGAAGCCCCATATGCCCTCAGCCCCCAGATCTGCCCCAAAGCACCATCTCTATCACCATATCTGCCCCCGTAAACCTTCAGATCCCAAGTCGGACTTCATACACCTATTGTAAGGACATGCATTTTAACCCAGTACTGCCCTGTGTGATCCCAGAAGCTCTGGCCACCATGTCCTACCCCTGTCTTTCCGGTTCTCTGTAATTCAGCAATAATACATGATTTTTTTTCTCAAGGTGGCACATCTGCTTTTTTGTTTCAAGGGTGCACGCATTGTTTATGTGAGCCATGGGAATACCATATATTTTTATGCCACGTGGCTTGTGCCGTGTTTTGGAAATGTGGTATCTGTATATGTCGTGGTAATACGGTTTGTTTATGTGCTTTGTCTGGATGTGATGCGCTGCTGATTCAAGGGGATGTGGCAGTCAAGTGTCTCATATACTAATGATGTGGGTAATTAGGCAAAATGTATGTCTCACAAGCACATGTTTGATGAGGCTCGATTCCCAGTCAGCTGTCAGCTCTACTAGAGCTCTGGGAAACTTACCTGAGCCTTTAAAGTGCATGAGTCGCTAAATTCACCAGATCACTGGTAACGTCTACATCTGACTTGTAATCTAGGCCATGGAATTTTTGTAAAATTCGGAGAACATGAGGGGTGTATCTAAAAAGGCATATTTATGGGCCTATTATATTTGCACTGGACCTACTGTATTGGATGCATCATTGTTCGTAGAGTCTCATGGGCACCAAATGTGACGCAAAAAGAGGTAGCTTTATTAGCTCTTAACAACTTCACTAGCATTTTCAAGTATACTCGATCTTCAAAAGCCACTGCAGGTTGCCCGAGATCGAATATACTTGATGTGGTCTAATTTTGGAGCAACGCAAACAAATTTCATTTATTGCAAACGAAATCCATTTGCAAATGGGCGCAGAAGATGCCCTTAATATTTCAACACATCGTACAGGACAGCCGATGTATTGAAATTATTTTAAAAGGTTTGAGTTTTGTTTTTTCCTTGAGGGAAACCAAGCTGTAATGTACATGTAGTGGCGTTTTTTGGCCTCAGCCTGTCACATAGGGTTTAGCTACAGTGAACATACAGAGTGGGACACCTCTATATATTTACTGTGGACAGGGATTTTCCATAAAACCACTGGGATCTGCCAATGGTTTTATGGAAAATCCCTTGTTGGTGAAGATGTTAAATACAGAGGCAAAAAAAGTGTTTCTTGTGTGTCAAACATTCTGACTTTGATCCAAGAAGCGTGACCGCCCATTGATAAGAAGGACCCGACTGCTTATATTCATTTATTTTTTTTACATCATTTAAACATACAAAGCTCTATGTCGTTACACATTCCCTTTTTATTTTCTCCTGGGGGCTAAATCGGCAGCAGATAAATTTAGACAGAACAGCGGGAGTTTATGTCTCTTTGTCTGGGAAGACGCTCCCTCCTAATCTCCAAAGAATTTGCTGATTCGGCGTTTTCTGTGCAGCTTCCTCTAATTGAACGAACAAGAGAGGGACAAAAATCTCTACACTGAGCCAGATCTCAGTAGGACTTCGTTACGCTGCACTTCACCAATTCAGGAGAAAGGCAACTTCCAGGATCTTTCAGCAATCCGTTTGCCATCTTTGGGATCTCAAGGGTTTGCTTTATAAAGGCAGCAGCTTCTGCCGAAACGTTGGGAATCCGTTGAATGAGCCCATTGTCACTTGCTTCTGATTATGTCGTAATATACTACTTTTTGGGGTATTTTTCATTATTGTTCTGGTTATGCATTTGCGTTTTCACTAACATGTACCTATTGTCATATTAATTGTGATATCTATTGCACATTAATCCTTTCCTGCCAAGGGGTGCACTATACCGTCCCCGTGGCGGATGGGCCTTAATGCTGCAGGGCAGCATAGCACACCCCGCTATGGTCTCTGTGCTGCGACAAGTGCGCCCACCAGTTGGCTCGCCGCATGCGCCGTTGGCTGCCACAGGGCAGCCAGAACTCAGGGAGTCACGCAGCAGCCAGTGACGTCCGACCTGCACCAGCTGCATAGGCGGGCTGGAGGAGGGACTGCTGCAGCAGCTGGCAAGCGGGGCGTACTAGTACAACCCACCAGCGTTAACACCCCTTGTTGGGCATGAACTGCATGGCGGTAGGAGGTTAGATGCTAGTTGCAAGATTTTATTGTTATGCAGGGGTCAAGTCCTAAAAGAATTTGTGTGGAAACTCATCAAGATTTCTGCCCTCCAATTAGCAATTATCATCTCACACGTAACATAAACATACACTCCAATCTTATTATTATTATCATTATCATTTATATATAGCGCCAACCGTTTCCGCAGCGCTTTACAATGACCAAAGGGAACGAGATACAGATAAACGGACATAGGATGGAAACAAGAGGTGTAGAGGGCCCTGCTCATAGGAGCTTACGGTCTGGAGGGATTGGAGTTGAAGAAGACAAGGGGAATTTAACTGGACAGCAGGATCATTAGTGCCAGTGGTTTGGGAATGGTGGGGACATAGAAGCTGTTTTAATCATGTGTGAGTAGATGAGTGGAGGGATGAGTTGCATTAGTGATTCGGTACGCTAATCTGAAGAGATGGGTTTTGAGGGATTTCTTGAAGGCCTGAAGATCAGGAGAGAGTTTGATAGGGCGAGGCAAGTCATTCCACAGGACCGGAGAGGCCCTTGAGAAGTCTTGGAGGTGAGAGTTGGCAGCGCGGGTGTAGACAGAGTTTAGGCGGAGATCACCCGCTGACCGGAGTTGTCTAGATGGGACGTGCGTGTGGAGTAACAAAGTGTCACGGTTAGGGATGGTACCGGGGTGGCACCAGGGGTGAGGAGAGTATGAGCCCAGCGTGCAGTGGTCTGCACAAATAAACAGAGGATTAGGGTAGAGGAGGGTGGATGAATATGATGACTGACCAGGTTGATAGCAGAGGGATGATGGGTATGATGGTTGTAGTAGCAGGAACCAGGTATTGGGAATCAGGATCAGGAATCAGAATAGCAATGAAGCAAGGATGTTCACTCTTCGTGAGCATTAGCCGTAATGAACCAGCAGTGAGTGTGTGTGGGGCTGAGCCCTTTATTTCGTGTGTCACGTGTTTGTGTTTTAACTTTTGCACTGCTGGATGCTGGTTTGCTGGCTGCAGGGCAGGAACAGGATGGAAGTGAACCACCAGGGGGGGTTTTCAGGATGGTGGTAGCCATGGGGCATGACAGTACCTCCCCTTCAGGTCACGCTCCGAGTGACCAAGGATGGCAGCAGGACTGCCCATGACCAGGCACGGGTCACTCTGGTGGGTGCTGGGACCAGTACTCATCACACCACTGGAGGGCAGAACGGGGGTCAGGAGTAGTGGAACAGGGTTGGGCACGTGCCTTCCTCTGACGCCGTCGTGCCTTGGTCTTGGTTTTCCTGGAGGCAGCAGACATGTCAGGAATGAGAGTACCCATGTACCCAGATGGCATCCCCTCTTCCTCGTCTTCAGTCACAATGGGTGAAAAACAACTGCGAGATAAAACAAAGTCCATATCAGGGTCTTTAGGGATCTTGGGGTTACGCTCTTTTCTCTTAACCTCAGGAATGAGGGTGCCCACGTAACTGGATGGCACCAAGGTGGGTACAGCGTAGATGCCCTGCACCGTATACGAAGCTGGATCCTCAGGTAAGGGATCTGGAGTGACAGGAATGTCCCTTGAGCGTCTGGCGTTGGCGACAGAGGGAGAGAGATAGGAGGCAGAGTCGCCATTGAATCTTGTGCCCACATAAGAAGATGGCATCGGGGTAGGGGTCTCCTCTTCGTCATAGTCCCCCTCAAGGTCATCGCTGGATGAGGAACAGACATTACGCCACCCCTTGATGGAAGCATCAGACCCCAAAGAATCCGTATATTGACACGGGGGGTCATTAGAGACCGTGGTGTCCTCTGGTATACAGCCAAACGGGAAGGTATCATTCAGGGGGTCAAACTCACAGATGGTCGGATCATGTGGGCTGTGAGCGATGGGAATAGGTACGCCTGGAACCTGTATATACATAACGTCCATTGGCTCCGGTTCTATGGATACATCTTCGAAGTCCATAGGGATGCCAGGTTCGGGCTCCCTGGGTAAGGGCATAAAGGTCCCCATATCCATGGGGGTGTCGCTGACCTCTAAAGACGTCACATGCCTGGGTACAGTTTGTCTGGGGACAGGTATAGGTGCATGAATTGTTCGAGGTGCAGGTCTGGGTTCAGGAAATCTCTTGGGGGCCGGTCTGGGTAGGGGTACCGGCTTAGGAACGGCAGGTCTCATAGAAGCAGGTGTACACACAGTGGCTGTAGCAGGCCTGGAAGCCTGGGACTGCTTCGGAGATCTACGCACCTGAACGTGCTTGGAAGTTGCAGCTGGTTTGGAAACCGGTGCTGGTTTGACAAACACTGATCTGGGGGTTTTTTCTGGGCAATTCGATATCCAGTGCGATCCTGCCCCGCAGTACAGGCACAAATTACTATTTTGTCTCCTGACACGCTCTTCAGGAGACAGGGGATCACGGTGTTTATTTGGAGGAGCGCACACTTTAGTTGAGGTGCCCAGAAAAGTTTGCAGCATTTGCATCAGGGTATCAGCCATGTTCTTGAATAGTTCCTGGAAGGTGGTCTTCAGTAGCTCCACCATTAAGTGCAGCACTGCGGTCTCATTAGTATTGGGCTGGTTCATTCTGTCACGGTTAGGGATGGTACCGGGGTGGCACCAGGGGTGAGGAGAGTATGAGCCCAGCGTGCAGTGGTCTGCACAAATAAACAGAGGATTAGGGTAGAGGAGGGTGGATGAATATGATGACTGACCAGGTTGATAGCAGAGGGATGATGGGTATGATGGTTGTAGTAGCAGGAGCCAGGTATTGGGAATCAGGATCAGGAATCAGAATAGCAATGAAGCAAGGATGTTCACTCTTCGTGATCATTAGCCGTAATGAACCAGCAGTGAGTGTGTGTGGGGCTGAGCCCTTTATTTCGTGTGTCACGTGTTTGTGTTTTAACTTTTGCACTGCTGGATGCTGGTTTGCTGGCTGCAGGGCAGGAACAGGATGGAAGTGAACCACCAGGGGGGGTTTTCAGGATGGTGGTAGCCATGGGGCATGACACAAAGTAATAATGCATTCCCTCTCGACTTGATTTTATGTAATAAAATCTGGATAATTTTTCAAAGGTACCTGTTGCCGGTGGCTCATATTTATGTACTTTGATATGTGCTTTTGGTTTTGGTAGTATTCTAGGCCTGTTGGTTTCTGCTTCAGCCCTCTCGCACAGGTGATCCAATTAAACACTGGTTGTCTCCATAAAGAGCAGCCACTCCCATCAGTCAGTGCTTCAGCATTGTTGCTCTCTTGCTCCTCGAGTAAGACCTCTATTTTTTTCCTCCTGTGATCTGCTGCCTACCTGCCCAAAACCTCAGGTTTGTGACCCGACTACTATACCTGGACCTCTTTTGTTCTGACGCCTTGATTTCCCTTGTGCCCCTTCAGCTGCCTGCTGTGTTGCTGTTCCCCTCACTTACCTCCCCTGGATTCCTCAGTTTCCTCGTGACCCCAAGTTCATAGTGTCCTCCAAGGAGCCTGGTACCTTCCACAGATCTTCGTGTCGATCTCAATTTCCTGTGTCTCTAGTGTACCCGTATCCTGATTCCTGTTATCATCCATTCCAAGCAAGTACGTGGTCCCACTATCCAGTCTGGTCAGCCCTCTTCAGGTCCTGCCTATTGTTCTCAGCTTGCCTGCTCTCCTGTTCCTGCTTCTGCCTCCACCCTTCCTCTCAGTTGTGTGTATATATCACCGAATACCGGACTCATACCTGCACGGCCGCTACTCTTCCAGTAGCGATCCTGACACGTATCTCTCTAAGGACACATCTTCTAAGACAACATTATGTACCGCATCCAAATTAGCTTTATATACAACCCACAGGTAGCCTCAATTAACTCACCTTGCTGTTTATTTTTCCGTTATTGTATAGAAATCGAAGAGACAGAGCTTGTTTACCCAGACTTTTCTTCCAAACCTTTCCAAAAGGAGTTCACTGTGTGCTTTCCATCAGTAGCAACCGATGCATCCGCCATTAATCGCATGAATAAAACATTATATGGCGACTTATTAAAAATGAATAGAATGCTGGGTAAGTAAATAGAATGTAATGGTTTTTCGCTACCGTAAAACCCTTGAAACCTTGTCCTCGGCTTCTCAATCTCACGAGGGAACGTTGTGGCTGATTTAAACAGCGTGTGACAGATCCCTATTCCGCTCCCTGTCACCTTCCCTAAAGCCATACCAGCATGAGCGCGCGTCTATCCAGTGGCTGTAATGTGCTATGTCCCGAGAGGGAGGAGGGAACGGGCGTTCGTTTCCCCCGTTGAGAAATGTTAACGTTGCCTTGCTGCCCTACAGTTGCCACCAGCTGGGGGTGAGAGGTCCCTTCGTGTAGCCGTGGCCTACGGGCAGGATGCAAGCAGACATCCACATGCCACCTCCGTATCGCATCACAATTCAGTCAAGGCAATGTACGTGGAGAGCACAACCCATCTGATTTTGTTTACATGCTCGGTGAAACTCAGTTCTCTACCCTCTTTTTGGTTTCTGGTTGTTTTGGTTGATGGCGAAAGAAAGGGCATGTATCTTGTTTTTGGCTATACATCAGTTTGTTGGAAATCGAGCCCCAGAACATGTTGCCACTCATTGTTCATGGTCAAGGTGAAAAATCTCATCGCCACTTCCAAGTCAAGATGCTTCGTAGCATTATTTTCCATTTTTGTGGCTAGCTTGGGTTTGAAAGTAAGTCGATTCAAATTGGTTTTTGTCCAGTTCTTTAGGATCATTAGCAACGTTGCGGGAGTGTTTAAAGGGACATTCTTGTAGGGCCTTCTCTCCTCTCTCCCTCAGTCATCTGATCTCAATCGTCTCGCCCTCTCTGTTTATTATTATTTACAGTTAAAAATAATATTCAATGGACTCACACCCTAATACATAAGCCGTGAATGTCAAATGCTTGCAATGAGACAGATGTTAAGCTCATCTCGTGTCAACACAGGAATCCGTGCCACTCAATTTTTGTACATGGCTGGCACAGTTTCCCCACACTCAACACTTTCCCTGTGAACATCGACAGGATACGGTAATTTGTAAGCAATTAACTGGCTATTTCATCTGTCTCCAGGTCACACGATCTGAGATTACTTTTTTCCTGCGAGAAAGCAGCAAAGCACGAATCAAAGGAGTAACATCGGGTCCACTGCTCCTGGCAACAGCCAGTCTGCTTCTACGTGTAGGGAATAAGACTTGTGTCTGGAAGAGTCAATGCGTGTTCGTGTGACATTGTCTGCACAGACGTCTTATTAAATATTCTAAAATGTCATCATCCGTTCAACATCCTGCATTTTTCTTTGGATTTATGGTTACCTGCTGTCACGGTTCATGGCTGCTTTATACCGGTGGTTCATGATAAGAGCCATGATGTCCGTGTCTGGTCAACATGACTAATTAAAAGCAAAAATAAATTGTCCTTTTTAACTTTTACTAAGTGTACAAGATTGGAAGGTTCTCTTTCTTGACTTTATTGAGTTAGGGATAAGTTGCTTTATCCCTCCTCCATGTTTATGTTATTCTTCATTGTTTTTGCAAAACATATTGTATACATCAGACATGTGCACGGCTGCTAAATTTGTTTTGTTTTGTTCTGTTCCGAAACATTTCGTTTGACTGCTGATTCATTTTCATTATTTTGTTTCGTTATTTCGGATTGATTCGAATTGATTCACATCACTAAAAAAAAAACAATAAATGCTCAATTACTGTTTAGATTAGGGTTAAAAATGAGGGTTACAAAGCAAGCTAGTGTTAAATTACCATTTCGGTGCTTTTAGGTGAGTTGTGCATAGAGGAATCATTAATTGTTTCTCTATGGGGACAATTTCATTAATTTAAAAAAAATGCAAAGTACAGTAAGGTGGCGCTATGAAACGCTATCACCGATGCTCTAATAGATTTTTCACAAGTTTAGCGAGAGGCAGATGATCTGTTGGTGATGAGCTAAACTCATTTAAACTATCACTAACACTTACACACCGCACGTTACTGTGGAGGTCTGATGCCCTCATAAACACTGCACATTACTGTGGAGCTATGTAAAAACCCATACAACACTGCACATTATGGGGGTGTCACAGAGCTCCACAGTAATGTGCAGTGTTTATGAGGGCGTCAGAGCTCCACAGTAATGTGCTGTTTTTAGGAGGGCGTCACAGAGCTCCACAGTAAGGTGCAGTGTGTATGAGGGTGTCAGAGCTCCACAGTAATAAAACTCAATGTAATGTACCGATATCAATTTATACAACCTCCCAGCATATTCATTCATTTCTCCCCCAGCATATCCATTCATTAATATCCCCCAAGCATATCCATTCATTCATTCATTTCCCCATCATATCAATTCATTCATTCATTTCCCAAAGCATATCCATTCATTCATTCCTCCCCCAGCATATCAATTGATTCACTCTTCCCCAGCATATCAATTAATTCATTAATTTATCCCTCAGCATACCAATTAATTCATTTATTTCTCCCCCCAGCATACCAATTAATTCATTCATTTCTCCCCAGCATACCAATTAAATTTCTCCCCTCAGCATACCAATTAATTTCTCCCCAGCATACCAATTTCCCCCTCCAGCATATCAATTAATTAATTTCTTCCCCCAGCATACCAATTTCTCCCCAAGCATAATTAATTTCTCCCCCACAGCATACCAATTAAATTTCTCCCCCCAGCATACCAATTACATTTCTCCCCAGCATACAAATTAATTTCTCCCCCCAGCATACCAATTACATTTCTCCCAGCATACCAATTTATTTCTCTCCCCAGCTTACCAATAAATTTCTCCCCAGCATAATTAATTTCTACCACCAGCATAATTACTCCCCAGCATACCAATTTCTCCCCCAGCATAATTAATTTCTCCCCAGCATACCAATTAATTTCTCCCCAGCATACCAATTAATTTCTCCCCAGCATACCAATTAATTTCATCCCCACGCATATCAATTAATTCCCCCAATATCAATTTATTCCCCCCAATATCAATTAATTTCCCCCCAATATCAATCCCCCACATATCAATTAATTCCCCCAATATCAATCGTCGCGTGACCTAATCAGCAGGGGAAGACAACTTGCAGGCCTTGGTCGTGGTGCCAGAGGGGGAGGAGCGTGGCGCTGCCAGGCTCACACTCCACTGTCTCTGCAGGCTGGGCATGGGGCACTGCTGACAGCTGGGGTGCAGTGGCGTAACAACCAGGGGGCACCGACACCCCCCTCAGCCCTGTGCCGCACTGGCTGCCAGTGAGGGGCTGCCGGGCGCCATCACTGGATTTTCTGGTGCCCGTGGGACATAAAAAAATGGCTGCAGGCACTGCAGCGCGACACATTTTATTGCCCTACACTGCCTGTGTGCACTAAGTAAATTAGGCAGCTGTGGCCCAGCAGGCACGAGGCCTTAGGCGGCCACCTAATTTGCCTAATTAAGGAGCTGCCAATGGATATAGAGATACAAATAGATAGATATAAATAGATAGATAGAGCCAGTATCTAGGAGGTCTGCTCAGTTCACGGTCACAAGTGATAATTTTAGGTATGGCTGTAATACTCAATATGTATAAATTATTCATCAGATAAAGAGGAATTCCATTCTGGCACACGTATTGGCAGCTGGTTTTATATGTGCTCGCAATGATCGTTTTATACAACCTTACAGCTTGACATGGTGACAGTTACGCATCTGACTGCAGTTCCTCATTAATATGTGCATTTTGTTATACATTTTATCACATCAATAACCGCAGGGCCGCAGTCTAGAAGAGCTACTAGTGTCTCCTGTACAGATATGTAAAGATCTCGCTCGGCACTGAACTTTACTCGTTTTATTTTCTGGTTCTGCATTTTTTAATGAGCTGAAACTAATACAAACCCTTAATCCCCTGTATGGTTTAGAATGAGAGGTTTTTCTGTGCACTATGACAGCCCAGAGGTTACCGTGGCCATTCTCCATCAATCTACTGCTATTACAACAGACAGAGGTCGCTTGGGGCCGCTGTCTAAAATGATGAACGCCGAAAGCCATTACACAGGGAACGACTCCCTATGAACAGGTGTTAGTGGACCAGATGGACCAGAGAGTACCTGGAAGTTGATGCAGACTTTACTAACAAGAAGGCAACCTGTTACATGAGCATACAAAGGAAACATTTATACTTAATGGGCCTTATTGCAAAGTACAGATAGAGAAGATAGATATGATTGGGTCCAAGAAACGCTGACATAAATTGCCACAGTGCAGCTTAAATAGGTTATGGGTGGAAGGAACCCTCAGGAAAATGAACATACAATAGGGTACCTCACATAAACTGCACATATCACATTACTTTCATATTGTTACAGAGGTATTCAGTGATTAGGGGCAGGGTGATAGACCACAGTTTTGTTAGCAGGCAGATGGAAACCCCTATAGGGTTAATTCTCAGCAGATGCCTGATTAAGACTGCCTTGCCTTTATAGGTATGCTGGTTCCCTCTTAGAGAGTAGGGATGAGCTGTTCGGTTCGGACGGTTCGGAGTTCAAACCGAACTTTGGTTGTTCGAAAGTTTGCGAACTTCGAACTTTTTGGGTGTGTTCGGTTCGAGTTCGCAAAAAAAATTTGAAAAAAGTATAGAAAATGCTTAAAAAAATACTAAAAAATCTAGAAATAAAGAGACTCTTTACTGCAGAATATTATAAGCAACGGTTTATTAGATATTAAATTAAAAACTAATGTGTACGTGCAAAGATACTCAACTCTGAATGACCTGTGTTTTTCAAACGTCATAACAGGTGTTTTTAGTCTGGTCTAATCAATTTGATACATTGTAGACTATACTGAGGGGGTGGGGTGGGGTCTGCTTCTGATTGAGATTTGAGAAGTGTTAATTTCCCTCCTAAAACTTCTAATATGCTCTATTTCACCGCTGTGTGCTCAGCTCATTTTTACCGCTTTCGCTCATCATGTTTAAAAGCGATTTTGAAGCCACATTTTGTTAAATGACCGACATGTTAGATATCGTCCTTTCCGGCAGACTCCGCAGATTCATAATATATCATTTTTATATGTATACGTCCTGTCCTGGCTGTATGTTATGAAAAAAATGCAATAAAAATTTAATTTTTAATCATCTGCAGTGTGTAAAGTGTTTTTTTTTCACATTTTAGCACATGAGCGTTTGCGGTTATGTTTTCTATGGGGTGCGCTTGTACAAAAATTAGAAATGGGGACTTGTTACATTTTGTGGAGGGAATTACGTGATTTATAGCAAACGCACCCCATAGAAAAAAATCATTAGTGCATCATCGTTCACATTATAATTGCAATGTGAACAATATTGCTGCATTAATAAAAATATCACACAAAAAAAAATACATATTTTTATTTTCTTTTTTCTTTTTTTTACTTTATACCTGGTCATGTTGGGTATCATTCGAAAGGCCATGCTCAGGCCTTTCGATTGACACCCTCCATGACCCACTAGATGCCTGGAGATATCGGGGTTCAAATGAACCCCCTATCTCCACCAGGGGATTGGCCTGGGCAATATATATACGCATGATGTGAGCTGTCCTGGGCAATATATATATAAACGCATGATGAAAATTTGCAAAGGATAAAGCACGCAAAGTGAAATTTTGATGTGTCTAAAATTGAAACTTACGTGACAACTTTTATTTATTTTTTTCGTTAATTTAACTGTTCAATACAGTTAATTTAAAATGGAGTAATACAGTTTATTTATATTTATTTTACCTTTACTATTAGTGCTTTTCAAACTTTATTCTTAAGTAAAAAGAAATTTAGCAGTTTCATGTTGTGTCATTTTTTTTTGGGGGGGGGGGGTGCAAGTAGCTGGTCTTGCCTAGGGCACAAAATAGTCTAGCACCGGCCCTGACCGCATGGTCCACCCCTGCACTCTTCCACAATACCACAGAGGGGTTACTGTATGATGGCACTTGCTGGCCTGGCACCAAAGGCACAATATTTGGCTGCACTGCCACTGACACCTGTATCAGATTCATATCCTCAGAGGGGTGAGACTGTGTGACGGCACTGTTGCCGACGCTAAAGGCCCAATTTTAGGCTAGGGTCAAACGAACGCATTTTTCGCAGCGAACGTCAAAAAGTGCGTCCGAACGCATTGAGGTGTTTTTTCACGGAAAGAGCTTAAACGGTCATACGATACGCAATTTGTGCGTGATTTTTTACGGATCCAAACCAGGAAACTTTGGGTGTCTGGACGTTATGTTAGCCGGACATGAGCAGCGTCTGACGTCTCCTAATCACGCACACACTATGCGGACGCAGCACACTCTGTAAGTCAGTACTAGCGGTTCAGCATTCTCGAAAAAATGCGTTAATTTTCCACTTGCGTTGCGCGGCCGGACTTTCGTGCGGCCGTACTTCGTATATTGGCCGTCATTGCCCGTCATCTGCTGCTAGTGTGGCCGTGATTAAGTGCGCCTAAACACACGTTAAAAGTGCGCTAGTCTGACCCCAGCCTTAGGCTAGGGTCAGACGAAAGCATTTTTCCCGCGAACGTGAAAAAGTGCGTCCGAACGCATTGACGTATTTTTTCACGGAATGCGCAAAAACGGTCAGACGACGCGCATTTTCGGGCGTGATTTTGTACGGATCGTCAATAAAACTCTTTTTCGTCTGGACGTTATGTAGGCTGGACATTAGCAGCGTCTGACGTCTCCTAATCATGCACACACGCCGCTATGCCGCAGCTGCACACTCAGTACGTCAGTACTAGCGGTTCAGCGTTCTCAGAAAAATGCGTTCAAATTCCACTTGCGTTGCACGCCGGACTTTTGTGCGGCCGTACATCGTATATTGGCCGTCATTGCCCGTCATCTGCTGCTAGTGCGACCATAATTATGTGCGCCAGAACGCACGTTAAAAGTGCGCTGGTCTGACCCCAGCCTTAAAGCACCTATTGTTACTTTCATTCAAAGCCTGCATAAGTTTCACAATGATTTAGCCAAAAAAATCACTAAACCTGTTCTGCGTTTCCGACTCCTAAAACGTCTCCTCTTTTCATACAGACTGCCGCCCCAAGCAGTTGTTTATGGATAGATGTCATTTGAAACATAATTTTTTTGTTTTTAAGTGTTTCTATACATCCTAGAAATCCGCCACTTCACGGGCAGGTTATGGGGTCCTCCTAGGCACGATATGTGAAGGAATTTTTCGTTTTTATTTTTAACCCTTATTTCATGGAAAACTCACTGTCCCTTTAAAAACTTTTTTTTTTTACTTTTTGTCCTTGTTTCCTGTCCCCCAGGGCACTACCCGGACCCCCATACACCTTTTATGGCAAATATGTAGCATATATGCCCTCTTGGAGGGCACTCTAAAAACCGAATTTTCAGCCCCATTGACTTGTATTGAGTTCGGGTTCGGATTCGGATTCGAACATTAGGAAAGTTCGGGTTCGGATCCGAACCGAACTCGGGGGGTGTTCGGCTCATCCCTATTAGAGAGCAGTCTTTTGTGCTGGGTGCTGCAAAAGAGGAGATAAAACCCTGAAGTTACTAAGGGAAGTACACTTTATTTTGTTTTGCTTTATTGGTGAGTGGCTTTGCTGCCTAATGTTACAGTGAGCTGAGAAAAATGTATACTATCAGGGTTATTAAAAGAGATCCGAATGGCTGCCGAAAGGGAACCGAATGCTGAAAATCAGCGTTTGGTTACTTTTCTTGGCCATTCGGCTATCCAGAGAGCAGGCAAGTCGCCAAATCCTGGCGAATTGCCTTCATATACGGTGCCTGTTCGAGGGCAGTGAATCCCCATAAAAAAGCAATGCTTTGGCTATTCAGAGAACACAAACCAGCAGCTAAAGGTTCCCGAAATGCCCTGCCATTCGGTGGTTTAATTCGGCAGGTTTATTCAGGCAAATCCCATAGGCTTCAATGTTAAAAATATTCACGTTTTAATCCAATATCTAATAAACCGTTTATTATAATATTCTGCAGTAAAGAGTCTCTTTATTTATAGATTTTTTTAGGATATTTTAAGCATTTTTCGGGATTTTTTTTATTTTAAAATAATTAAATAATTTTTTTTAACCCTTTTGCTGCTGAGGCTTTTCCCGCCTCTGTGCTGAGGTCATTTTTACCGGTTTTGCTCATCATGTTTAAACGTGTTTTGAAGGCTTATTTTAGTATATGACCCAGACATATTATATATCGTTCTTTCCATCAGACTCGGCAGATTGATAATATGTCATTATTATATGTATACGTCATGACCTGTCTGTATATTATAACAAAAAATGCAATAAAATATGAATTTTCAATAATTTACAACGTGTAAAGTGGTTTTTTTCACATTTTAAAATGCGACCAATTGCGGTTATATTTTGTATGGGGTGCGCTTGTTAAAAAAATTAGAGATGGGGTCTCGTTACATTTTTTTTTGGGGAAAATTACATGATTTTTAACAAACGCACCGCATACAAAAATCGTTAGTGCAGCATCATTGTTCACATTATAATTGAAATGGTAACAATATTGCTGCATTAACAAACCAAAAAAAAGAAAAAAAACTTGTTTATTTTTTTTTATAATTTTGTTTTTAAATATTCTTTTATTTTTATTTTTATTTATTTTTTAAAACTTTTTTATACTCATGTTTGGTATTGTTGGAACGGCCATGCTCTGGCCGATCCAACAATACCAAACATTAACCCCTAACTGCCACGGATCGGGAGATAGGGGGTTCATTGGAACCCCCTATCTCCACCATTGGTGGCAGTTAGGGGTTAACTCCAGGACTGGCGTCATCGTGCTATGCACGATGACGCCAGGCCTCAGGGGCATTCCCGGAAGCTTGGCCATCATCCAAGATGTCGGCCAGCTCCGGGAAAGGATCACGAACCGGTGCTTTCGGCGCCGATTCGTGATCCGGCCCTCATGGGGTTAATGCCAGGTACCATTTGGAAGGGCAGGCTGTGCCCTTCCAAACGGTGCCTGGGTTAACCCCCTGCACGCCGCCGATCGGGAGGGAGAGAGGTCCGAAGGACCTCCCCCCCTCCCTTTCAGGCGCCTCCTCCGCACATGCGGGGGGGGCGCCTGAATTAGGTGTCATCGCGCCCCCGCGATGACACCCTATTACTCCGGTGGCGGTTCCGGGTGCTGGGCTGACATCGAGGATGTCAGCCCGCACCGGGGGGGCCAGCGATCGGCCGGAACCCGGCCGAACGCTGGCCCCAAAGAGAGGACGCGCTCAGCGCGTCCACCGCAAGGAACGTTACCTGCGTTTGGACGCGCTAAGCGCGTCCTTTGCAGCGAAGTGGTTAACGTTACTTATTTTTTCTGTAACGGCCCTTTTTATTATCATTCCCTGGACCTCATATGTAAATTTCAGACATTTTTGCTCAGTAGTTTCTTTGCAAACAGCGTTTCACTTTTTAAACATTCAAGTGAACTGTTTTTCTAATTTATTCACTCCATTCGTCTGCGGTTTCGGCTTTTTGCACTGCGTGTAATCGACTCCTGCTCAGGTTTTTCTGGCGTTTTCGGCGGGTTAATCTATATGTTTTTGCAGGTTTCGGTGTGCGTTAGCCCTCGTTTTGCGGTGAGTTTTCGGCGGGTTTCCCTGCAATTCGGGGACCCTGTGCTGCTTGCTGAATACACTGCAGGGTCAGCGAAATGGGATCGCCAAAACTAACCGAATTGAAGAACCTGCGGTGACTTTTCGATTCTCTTTGAATTACGCTGTTAGACTACGAATGAGGAGTAGGTTTTTGATTTATATTTGTTTTATTTTCTTGTTTGCTGGATATTCTGCATATACTATGGCTGCCCAATAAAGAAAAGTCTGAAGCATTAATATGTGTGTCCAGTCGCTGTATCACAGTATCTTCTTAGAAAGTAGCTGGTAAGAGGGAGCTGCTAAAGTGAAAAATCAGTGAGAGTTGACACCCTTAGTGGCTCCCTGTTAATGGCTGTATTATGATCAACTGTGTTATCAGCTCAAGTCATAACAATAGGGAGCCGCAAACAGATACCGGCACCATGGCCCCACGCTGCCACTGGAATCAGCTCCAGGAGTGTATAGGGCAACACGAAGAGAAGCGTGAAAGTGCATGAACTAATGCAGGGGACCTTTGGGAACTAGTCGTAAACCTATTGTATCAAAGCCTTCCTTCATTGAGAGCCGCTGGATTGGCTGGAGCGTGCCGCCTCTCTGCAGTCACATGACCCCTTTGATCCAGGGCCGGGTTCTCCCACACTGCTGTTTCAGTTTGACAGCCTCCACTTAGTCTGAAGCAGGTTGCCCATGCAGACTTCTGCATTGAGAGGCATTGACTGGTCGTGAATGCACAGAATGGTGCATTTCTGACCTCACTACTGTAGATCTAACTACTACTAACTACTGTAAACCCCAGAAGGTTGTCCAGCACAGGCTGACTGACAGCCTTCTGGGCGTAGGAAAGTCTTCTAGTTTGGGTGGCTGGGTCAGCTCAATGTTACAACCAATGGGACAAGAGGGTGGGACCAACAGCTACTTATGACCATTTAAGATACATTATCTGGTCATGGTGGGTAGAGTGTTGTTTTATGCGAACAAGTATTTGATTAGTACATGGAAACAAAACAGAGATATTGAAGGGGTCTATTGCAAACGCATTTCGCTTTTTTAAAAATTCTTGAACTCACTACATTGTATATTTTTGGACAATGCAATCACTATACTGGTGCTTCTGATGACAATTTATCACAAGTATTTTCAAGTATTTTCAAGTTGCGAGTGACGCAAAGCATTATTTGCTTATATTTGACTTGGCAAAAGGCTCTACTGCACATTTAAGTGTCCGTCATACTTTATTCTTTATAAATAAATTAACATTTCAGGAGCGCAGAGTATATAAATGCATAACATGTGCGGTCATGAAGTTTTCTGCTTGATTTCTGTTAACTCTTCTAAAGCCGCGCTGGTGTGCACAATGCGACGCTTGAGTTGATCCGTGTTGCTGTCACAGTAAATGAGGTTTGACATTTTCCCCGAGAGTCCCTATCGCAGCACAAATGAGATTTTATCTGGGGGTACGGCACGCCGAAAGTGTTCGGGTGGCAGTGTCACAAAGCTGACCTTTCAAAGCCACAAGAAGTTGGGACCGATAAGCAAAATAAAGGGAAATTGCATGTTAATATTATTCACAGTATAATTACCCGTGCCGGAGCTGGGAGGGAAAGAATATCTGATAAGTGATGGTGCTATGCTGATTGTGCCATTAAATATGCTCCCAGCTCCTGTTTATATCCCAGAACGACTCAATAAATTGCTCTGTCAGGGATGAAGCGTAGCTCTTTTACTTCGTTGTATCCTCTCTGTTGTCAGGTCAGAGGAGGATATGGAAAAAAGAGTGTGGTATGGGCATCGTAGCGTTAAAAAAAACCTTGTGGGTGCTTTCTAGGCTTGGGCACCGATTTTTTTTTTCGGTTCGATTCGGTTTGATTTTTCGGATTTTTAAACTTTTCGATTCGGCTCGTTTCGACCGATTTCTGTTTCGATTCGGTTCGGCTCGACTCGTTTTTCGTGTACATATTTTTTTGGAATATCGACCATTTTTCGTATTTTCGTGTCACTTTGCTCGTTTTTTGTATCGACTTTTCATAATTTCGGAAATTTTCGTTTTTCGAGATTATACATGTTTTCGGAATATCGACCGTTTTTCGTATTTTCGTGTCACTTTGCTCGTTTTTTGTATCAACGTTTCGTATTTTCGGAAATTTTCGTTTTTCGGGATTATACATGTTTTCGGAATATCGACCGTTTTTCGTATTTCCGTGTCATTTTGCTCGTTTTTTGTATCGACTTTTCGTAACTTCGGAAATTTTCGTTTTTTCGGAACGTCTGTTCTCCTCGTTTCAAAGCAATAAATTTCGATTTGACACATTTCAAGTCCATTCGAAAATTCCGAAAATATTTCATTTCGGCTCGGAAAACTTTTCGGATCTGCCATTTTCGGATCTAAAAATTTTCGGAAATTCGGCCGCATCCGAAAACACGAATCGGGAAATTTCGTGAAAATTCCGAAATTCCGAAACCCGAAACGCACATCCCTAGTGCTTTCCAGGTTGTCTGTAGGGCTCTAGCTGCTATAGGGAGGTTACGTAATACAGATTTAAGAGGTTATTCAAAGAGCACCGAAATGACACCGACATTTCGGTGCTCTCGTTCCCCGCACTTCGGGGAATCAAATTCCCTGACCTTGAGTCGATTTCAGCATTCACCGCAGGGTCCCTGGAGTGCAGAGAACGGATTAAAAATTCTGCCGCAACAAATAACGCTGAAAAATCGCCGAACAATGCAGCCAATACGATCCAAAGTAATGGATTACTTCGAACCGCCACAAAAGACACACCAAGCACGTTCGAAAAAAGTCAACGATCCGCCGAACACAGCGACGACCAGCCACTGGAAAAAGCCGACAAGCCGACGTACATGGTAAAAAGAAAAAGAAAAAAAAAAAAACAATTGAAAGTTTCAAAATTGAAACATTGTTTGCAAAAGACTACTGAACGAACATGTCTAGAATTAACATATAATAGTAAAAAGGTCTGAAAACCGCTATTTAAAAAAAAAAAAGATCGGAAAAAAAGTTTGCAGGAAAAAATCCATAAAAATGCTTAAAACATCCTAAAAATAAATAAATCAAGAGACTTTTGCTGCAAATTAAGATAATAAACGGTTTATTAGATATTGAACAAAAACAGGAATATTTTTAAATTGAAGCCTATGGGATTCGCCTGAATAAACCTGCCGAAAGAAACCACCGAACAGCAGGGCACTTCGGCAACTTTTTACTGCTGTTCGGTGTCTCTGAATAGATTAACCTTCTCTATGGGGAGTTCGCTGCTATCGAACAGCACTGTATTTTGCGAATTACCAGCTTTTAAATAGCCGAATGGCCACGAAATTGCACCGTACTGGGAAATTCACTGTTCGGTGCAATTTCAGAGCCATTTTGGCTCTCTTTGACTTACCCCTTTAGTGCAGGGAAGTAGAAGATCTTTAACCACTTCCATGCGGAGGACGCGCTCAGCGCGTCCTCCGCATGGCTCCTGCTGTGCAGAGGACGCGCTGAGCGCGTCCTCCCTTTGGGGTCAGCGTTCGGCCGGGTTCCGGCGATCGCTGGCCCCCCCGGTGCGGGCTGACATCCTCGATGTCAGCCCAGCATCCGGAACCGCCGCCGATAAATTAGGTGTCATCGCGGCAGCGCGATGACACCTAATTCAGGCGCCCCCCCGCATGTGCGGAGGAGGCGCCTGAAAGGGAGGGGGGAGGTCCTTCGGACTCTCTCCCTCCCGATCGGCGGCGTTGCAGGGGTTAACCCAGGCACCATTTGGAAGGGCACAGCCTGCCCTTCCAAATGGTACCTGGCATTAACCCCTGGGGAGCCGGATCACGAATCGGCGCCGAAAAGCGCCGTTTCGTAATCATTTCCCGGAGCTGGCCGACATCTTGGATGTCGGCCAAGCCTCCGGGAACTCCCCCTGAGGACTGGCGTCATCGTGCATAGCACGATGACGCCAGTCCTAGAGTTAACCCCTAACTGCCACCAACGGTGGAGATAGGGAGTTCCAATGAACTCCCTATCTCCCGATCCGTGGCAGCTAGGGGTTAAAGTTTAGTATGGTTGGATCGGCCAGAGCATGGCCGTTCCAACGATACCAAACACTACAGTGAAAAAAGTTTTTAAAAAAAATTAAAATTAAAAATAAAAATATATTTAAAAAATAATTATAAAAAAAAATAAACATTTTCTTTTCTTTTTTGGTTCGTTAATGCAGCAATATTGTTCCCATTTCAATTATAATGTGAACAATGATGCTGCACTAACGATTTTTGTATGCGGTGCGTTTGTTAAAAATCGTGTAATTTTCCCCAAAAAAAAATGTAACGAGACCCCATCTCTAATTTTTTTAACAAGCGCACCCCATACAAAATATAACCGCAATTGCTCGCATCTTAAAATGTGAAAAAAAACCACTTTACACATTGTAAATTATTGAAAATACATATTTTATTGCATTTTTTGTTATAATATACAGACAGATCATGACGTATATATATAATAACGACATATTATGAATCTACCGAGTCTGACGGAAAGAACGATATATAATATGTCTGGGTCATATACTACAATAAGCCTTCAAAACACGTCTAAACATGATGAGCAAAACCGGTAAAAATGACCTCAGCACAGAGGTGTGAAAAGCCTCAGCAGCGAAAGGGTTAATTGAAATGGGGACCAGATATATGGTCAATTATTTAAGGGCAAAAAAAAGGGGCTCTATCTTTAATTCAGTATTTTTTAAGGAGTGCATTGGGAAACATAACTGGACTACAGGGAGGAGTGTGGGAAGCTCCTTCATGGTCCATCCTGGGTGCCTGATCCCTTATGGTCTTTCTATGTGATGTGGGGTTTGATGGCGATGACGCTATTTCCAGGTGACCCCCCCAGCAAAAGCTGTGAGGTTGTGTATAGAGATGCTGATGGGGTTGTGTATAGATATCCTGTGAGGCTGTGTATAGAGATGCTGATGGGGTTGTGTATAGAGATGCTGTGAGGTTGTGTATAGAGATGCTGTGAGGCTGTGTTTAGAGATGCTGATGGGGTTGTGTATAGAGATGCTGTGTATAGAGATGCTGATGGGGTTGTGTATAGAGATGCTGTGTATAGAGATGCTGATGGGGCTGTGTATAGAGATGCCTTGTGGCGCCGAAGTGCGGCCTAGCTCCGGTGGGGGCCGCCATCTTGGATCGCGGCTCCACCCCTGGATTCCCCCTCACTGCCTGACGTCCTCATGCATAGCGTGACGACGTCAGATAGCCGGGGAACCCCTAGCTGCCCAGAATCCCCTGGTGGAGATAGGGGGTTCATTTGAACCCCGATATCTCCAGAACCGTGGAATCTAGGGGGTCATGGAGGGTGTCAATCGAAAGGCCTGAGCATGGCCTTTTGAATGAAACCCAACATGACCAGGTATAAAGTAAAAAAAGAAATATGTATTTTTTTTGTGTGTTATTTTTATTAATGCAACAATATTGTTCACATTTCAATTATAATGTGAACAATGATGCTGCACTAATGATTTTTTTCTATGGGGTGCGTTTGCTAAAAATCACGTAATTCCCCCCACAAAATATAACAAGTCCCCATTTCTAATTTTTGTACAAGCGCACCCCATAGAAAATATAACCGCAAACGCTCATGTGCTAAAATTTGAAAAAATTACACACTGCAGATGATTAAAAATTCTATTTTTATTGCATTTTTTGTCATAATATACAGGCAGGACATGACGTATACATATAAAAATGATATATTATGAATCTGCGGAGTCTGCCGGGAAGAACGATATCTAATATGTCTGGGTCATTTAATAAAATGTGGCTTCAAATCGCGTTTAAACATGATGAGCGAAAGCGGCAAAAATGAGCTGAGCACACAGCAGTGAAATGCAGGGTTAAGGGGTTAAACAGCATATCAGAGGAACATTTAGTAGAGAAATGAACACTTCTCAGAAGCACAGGTGTTGTTTCATACATGTTCAGGAGACACCTCCAGACACCCTCAGTCTACAATGTATCAAATTCATTAGACCAGACTAATTAAAAGCACATGTTATTTCCAAACACTAATTAAACACCTGTTGTTTACGCCGTTTGAGAGCACAGGTCATTTAGAGGTGAGAATCTTTGCACATCGACATTATTTTTTAATTCAATATCTAATAATCCGTTGCTTATAATATTCTGCAGTAAAGAGTCTCTTTATTTCTAGATTTTTTAGTACTTTTTATACTTTTTTCAAAATTTTTTTTTTTTTCGAACACGCCAAGAAGTTCGAATCGAACTCTGAACTGATCGAACCGAACAGCTCATCCCTAGTGATCGGCTCTTGCTCGGGTTTTTCCGGCGTTTTCGGCGGGTTAATCCAGATGTTTTTGCGGGCTTCGGTGAGCGTCGTCGGGTTTGCGGCGGCTTTTCCCTGCACTACGTCGGCCCTGTGGTGCTTGCTGAATACACCGCAGGGGTCGCCGAAATGGGATCGCCAAATCGAACAGAATTGAAGAGAACGAAAAGTCACCGAACGTGCGGTGACTTTTCGATTCTCTAGGAATAACCCTGTGTGTCTTTTGCGCAAAATCGTCTGAACATAAGTTTTCAAATAATAAATGTTCCATGGCTGCGCACCCTATCGCAACAGAGTATAAAAAGTAAGGAAAAGAATACAAACTAACGAGCCGGCAGGGTGCAGAAACTCATTCAGGTTATGACACTAAGCACGCGGACAAAGAAAGAAAGCTTCCGATTAATATATTATTCATTTATTGGTTGATGTTTTAGATCAATGTTTATGGTAAAAACCTGCGGTTAGAATAGTTGATTAACAGGTGAAATGCCCGCGCCTAGAAATGCATTATACTTTAAATACATAATCCTGAGGAAGGCATTAACACCCTGGATGTAGGCGTAGATGGTAACTCTGCCAGCAGTCCTCAGGTATGCAAACGCAAAGCTCATTTATTTATGGCTCAAAGGCTGAGGGAAATGGAAAATGTGTTAAAATATGATCTATATTGAAAATACGGTTTCATAATTTATATCCTCTGCGGAATTAGCATTCATCTCAGACGAGGGAGGAGGTGAAATCACAGCGAGCTCGCAATCTGTTCCTTCTGAATAAGAGTCACCCGGTGATCTAGTGATGGAACCTCAAGCTGGGTGACCCCCAGTTTAGTGTTAGATGCAGGGGCGGATTGACCATTAGGCCAATAGCCCACTGGCATAAAAGAGGGCCCCATTAGGGTAAGCCTAAGGCTTGGTCTTTCAGCGTGGCTCCATGACAGAGCAGATAAAATCATTGGGAAATAGTATCAGAAGCGTTAGTGTCGGCCACTCATTGACAGTCAATAGAGATGCCTAGGGGTGGCGTGCTACAGTATGCACGTGGCTGTGTGATGCTTGTGAATGCAAAGGGAGTGCCAGGTCCAGAGGAGCCCTGGGCCGCACTGCCCTTAACAATTCTCTGAAATTACTTGTGCTGGCCACCGTTAGGTAGGGCCCCGCACAAGCAATGAGCTCTTGCTTGTGGAAATCTGGTGGAGGGCCCCATTGCGAGCCAAAACCCCACAGTGGGTGGCCCCGTGATCTCCTGTTGCTCGAGAGCCTCAAATCTAGTCATTTCGCCCCTGGTTAGAGTATTTGAAGAACATGCATTAATCAAATGTCTGAAAACATCCCTAGCACGTATGTGGAGCCCCCTACTACATGCGCATCATGGCAAGGTGTGTGAAAGAGAGCTTTGTTTATTATGGGGATCTTTGGTTTGATAGGTGGAGCTTCCGACCAAAGAGGACATAAAAATGTCCGCTCCCACTTTGCAAAGATAGATCTGGATAAACACTGAAAAGAGAAATTAATATGTAAAACAATTCACAAAAATGTCACCACACATGAACTCTTTCTGAAGGTACCAATGTTGTTGGAGAATAGGGTGCAAGTTGTTTACAATAAAACTACTGCTAGGACACAGTGGATTTATGGAAAACCATTTTACATTGCTGACAGTGTAAAAACTCATGTACAAATCATCTTCATAAAATAAATTTTAAGAGACGGTACGCTGATCTGACAGGTACAGGGCCCCGCTTTCTGGTCAAAAAGTTGTATCACATGTAGCGCTGTGTTTAAATCCTTGTCGTGGCAGTACCTATTCTTGGCCACCGGAGGGAGACAAGCGTGATGAGAGACACTGAACTTTGCATTGAGACTACATTTCCCAGCATGCTTTGCGGGCGGACACAGGAAGTGGGTGGGACACACCGAGTTACATCCTGAGCCTCGTGGAGATAGCTGGCAGAGCGCGCCAGGGAGTGAGTGAGACAAGACGCAGTGCTGCAGAACGCAAGAGTGACTAGGCCGGAGTTCAGGTGCGGCCTATCAGAGTTCCAGATCGGGTTGTTCAGCCTTACAAGAGGGAGACCCAGCGATCCACCATCTTACCCAAGCTGCTATTGAGGAAGCCGGAGGACCCCGAGTTAGGCGTACCGCAGGTCGATCGGATTGGGAATGCAGGCGGTAAGCTGGACAAGTCATGGCCGGAGCAGAGAGAGCCAGACAACGGTTCCAGTAGCCGGCACCCCAGTCAAAATCGAGCGAAGAGACGTCCTGGGTCAGAGGAGCCTTAAGAATCTGGCAGATGGGTGAGAGGCCTCCAAGGCCGTTTGTGATGAACGAAAGCACGCTGCTGTTGTTTCTAAAACCCACAGGGCCCCAACTTGACTAGTCAAAGACACCTTTTAAGCAATTCACTGGCCAGTTGAATAGTACCCGGGTACCACAATACACACACACATTTACATTCCGGGACTTAACCTGTGCGGGACTCACTTCCTAATCTCCGAAAGGGATTAAAGATTCGTTTCTTATTTCTTTTTTCCGATACGCGTTTCTCGAATTACGAAGCATTGTATTTTTCTGTTTCCGCTGCGCGTCTCTCGAATTTCGAAGCATTATATTTTCTGTTCCGATGCGCGTTTTCCCGAAATACGAAGCCTCGTATTTCTTTTCCGCTGCGCGTTTCCCGAAATACGAAATACCATAAATATATCTACGAACACCGTGTTATCTATTATATGCCATTCATTCTAGTAAACTATATAATTTATAAAATCCACAACGGTGCCGGAGTATATTTATTCCCTAGTGCGGGGAGACTGACCCGTGGTTCAATTTCAGCGGCTCCTCCGGGAGTGAGCGCTACACACATGTAAAATTTTCCAGCTGGAGGCCTGTATCTCTGTAGAGGAAAAATAGATCTCCAAGATGTTCAAATAGTATCAGCGGGGAGTTGGGGGGGGGTGGACGTTGAGGCGAAAGGATGCAGAGTGCAGGGGCTCTGTCCCACGATACACTTTAGGGGTGAATACCCCCCTATTACTTGGTTGATTTACCCTCACCTCAACCCCTTGGAGAGTGCTGGATGCCCTCACGACTTGGGCTGGATTTCCCGGGTGGATTTTGGCCCTGTGTAAGAGGACCCTCTGGCTGGTCTGGACTGTCCGGCGGCCATTTTGATAGTGACGGGGTGGCTGTGCTCCTCGGTACCCTTCCAACCTAAGCCTGTACAGCTCCTCTTAGGCTCTGGGATGACGTCTCCAGGGAGCAGACGGGATCGGGCTGTGGCGTTGGAGGACTTGTGTCCCCTGGCTGCTGCGGAGCTATGTCAGAGGGGTTCAGCTGGAGAGTATGGCGGCCTGCGATGCGGGACCTCACCTCTCTCTTCCAAGTATTTGAGGAACGCGATATCGAGCCTGGATGTGTGCCTGCACCTCCTGCCAACTGACGACGATGATCAGCCGCTGAGGAAGGTGACTTAAGTTGCCTGGTCTCTGCGATGTGGGGAGCCCCGGATGACGCTCGGAGGCAGGAGCCGACCGATGGGAATGCAGCTGTGGTGGAGTGGGGGGAGCAGTGCCCTTTTGGCCGCAGAGGAGGGGAGGCTGGCGCATCAGCCTCCGACCGACGATGCTAAGTTGCTGGAGATGGACATATCTGTGAGTGATGTGCTACTTCTTCGGGAGGTAGAAGGTGACGCCATGGTGACCTATGCTCTTCCAATTTGAGACCAGGGGTGGCTTCAGGTCCCCCCATGAGGAATGCATGCACATCCCAGTCTGGGCTGGAATAGAAGGTTGCTGATCTCGAGACGGAATCAGAATCTAACCCAGGATGTGGGCTCTGCTTTCTGGGTTCAAAGGGTTTTTCGCCCTTACATTCTGCCTGGAGGAGCTGTACCCCCCCTTCAGGGACACGGGCTGATGAGACGTCCCCGTTCATTTTTGTTTTTCTTCTTTCTATTAACTATAATGGATTCTGGAGGTGGGGTTTCGGGGACACCTGTTTTTCTCCCCCCCTTTTTTTGTGTGTGGGTATAATGGCTGACTCGGGTGTGCCATCTGGTTAGACACCATGGCTCTGTGTGTCTTTCTTGGCCCTGGCTCGTCTGACCATGTGGCTTCTTCCATGGCCCCTGGCCCTCCACTAGAGCCGATGGGAGCACCAGGAATGAGGCTTTGTATAAGGCATTCGCTCACACATCCCCCCTTTTATTTTGTCTCTGTGCCTCTGGCCATTGTATCTGTATTTTAATTAATTTTTTTTTAATCATACTGCAGAGTACCGTGATGTTGTTGGGTACACCTGTATCACAGTTCCCTGTTTTTGTATGACACATGTGGTATGGTTTCACCATTTTGTATGCTGATTATATTGTGTGCGAAACTTCAAAAATAAAGAATCATTAAAAATACAAAAAATAGGCTTCAGCGTTTCAGCCGACATGTCCAAGGTGCTGAATAATTGCTGGTACATTCTGGAGCTTTTGCAGTAAGTACATTCTGGAGCTTTACATTGCTTCAGAATATGACCAGGTCGAGTTTACTCGGAGTTGGACCCCAGCTGGAGCTTTTGAAAATCACATTTACACAACCATAGCAGTGAAGCGGTTAAGGGTCTACTCAGCTTTTTAGAGTTGATGAAACCAGTGGCAACTATAGGAACCATACACAGGAGGGCACCTAAGGTTCCACAGTCAAAATAGGGTCACAAATTCCATTTTGACAAGGTGTTCTTTTTACCTTTTGAAGGCACCCTTTACCATGACATCATCTCTGTGATCCTGGTATGTTCTGCATGTGCAGAGAGGGGATTCAGATTGGCTACTGACTTATGTGTCCATTACTGCAGTCTGCTAGCAGGACGCCACATCTGTGGCAGTGAGAAGAAACCAAGTGTAAGGTATAAGGAAGTATTCAAAGTACAAATCCTACCAGAACTGAAGTCATGCTTTATGTGTGTTGCAGAAAACGTTTAAATAAAAGCACTTCTGGTTTCACCCAGCCCACTCCCTTGACACATTGGAATTATTGACCATACTTTCAGCATATGTGCAACACAAGCACTCAAAACCCTTCCCAATTAGCCCCCGGGATGCCATTATTATTATATATATATTTTGACACTCATCAAACACACCTTAGACGCCAGACCTCACGCCCTGCCAAAAACCTCTCCAGACCCTTGGTTTTTTGTTTGTTTTTTTCATTTTATTTCTGTTGTTTTTAAAGCCAGGATTGATAGAGGCCGTTAGCATACCCAAAACAGTGTCCGTACACTGTGGACATGTCCTAAATAAATTGCCACTTTTTGGGATGAAGTGCCTGTCTCCTGCAACCATTTCCTGATACCTTGCTTACCCAGTGGCATAAGCAGCGACATCTGTCTTCTTAATCCATCTATCCATAACCAGGCAACTGAAACTCAACTAGATCAGCCAATTGGCTCTGAGCGTTGTACAATGTAATAAATATCTTTAAAGAAAATAAAAACATAAAAAAATAGTTGTTTTTTTCTTGGGGGACAGATAACATTTTTAGTTAGATACTAGAATGTGGCGATGTTACATAGAAGTGCACAATCATCTGTCTCAATTGTGGTCCAAGGCTCCCAATATCACTGTGCAATGCTGCCCCCTAGTGGACAGAGATGGCACAGTACCTTATAATATTATTATTATTATTATTATTTTTAGGCACAGACATATATTTTCCGATGTATTAAGACTTGGCCAAATTTGGGTTATTCATCCAATATGCAACCTAATAAAACAACAGCTCGATTAATAAAATTAATTTCAAATCACATGGAAATTAATTGGTTCGTGCCAATGCACCCATGAGTAAAATTTGCAGTTCCATGACATTAAATTTAATATAATGCAGGTCGCCTGCTCCCTACATACACACCTTCCCTACCTATGGCTAGCGGGTGAGTGGTTAAATCAGAGCAGGTGGGCTGTTTGACCTCCAGCCTCTCGACTCTACCAACTCCACCTTACCCACTGCAAAAAAAGTTACATTTAAGTAAAAATAATGATTTAGTTATGCACTAACACACCTGTGTGTATGCAGGAAGCTCCTTAACCAGCAACACACTTATTAAATCAAAACAAAAGGTTTAGTCCGAAGTTCAGATGAACCAAATCAACGTAATTCAGAACCAGATTTCTGCCCAAGCCTATTTCTAATATCCATGTTATTCATTGGCTGTTTATTGGATCATTGCACCAAATATATATAATTTGAATGCTCAACTTCCTACCTGTCCTGGTTTAGGAGAAACAGCACAGATTGTGGAAGACTGACAAAATTAACAAACTGTCTTTTATCCCCTTCACTACCAATTTTGAGATATCTCAGGTTTCAAAGGCACCATCTGGTGTCCTGATATTGAAAGATTTCGATGTGCAGTTCTACAGCCCAAAAGCTAATTAAATTCGTTTTCTGCAAGCAAATTTCGTTGGCTTTTGGGCTGCGGAAGGTGCCCCCAAAGTAATGCCCAAAGAGTTAAAACTGTGTAAAATTAACAAAAATGAATGTCGGACATCGGCATTCAGCAAGTTGATACATTGTAGAAGTGAAACACTCACTGCAACTGTAACTCAATTTGGCACCATCTACTGGACAAATATGTTAGTACAGTAAAAATAAAATCATTGGGAGTATTTTTCAATATTTCTTTCAGTATAATTAATTTAAAATGATCCTTCAAAAAACCACTGGTTTCTGACAATGTTTGTTTTTGGAAAATCACTTGGTAGTGAAGGGGTTAAATAGCCAAAGGGGAACCTTGAAAGGTGGGAGCAACCTCCAATACAACCAAGCAGAAGTAAGGATTCCAGGCATTCCTAAAAAAAAACAATTTTGATTGGGTACAGGCAACATCTTTTCTTTGAAACCTGAGAAAGGCTGCATCCAAACCCGAAAACGTTGCCTGTATCCAATTAAAAGTGTTCTTTTTGGAAAATCTGGAATGCCTTGGAATCCTTCCTTCTGCTCTGCCCTGATTTTTGAGTCCTGCCCTGGTGTCCTAATCTTCTCCTAATGTGTTCCGATTCTGGGTACTAATTCCAGTAATATGACCACAGACTTGCCAGGTCACATGGCTTATCTCTTCTTCGGTTAACGCTTTTGACTGTGGCATATATGGTTTTTCCTCAGTCTTCTTGATCACCAAACAGCCTTAAGCTGCAACCTTGTTTTCAGGAGGACTGAGGGGAATGCACCTGAATAATGGTGGTGATGAAGTCCTCAACATTAGGGCTTTTGAAGCCCATACACAAGCGCTTAACTAGGGGTCCTGCCAGAGCAGTCCCGATTGGCTGTTAGGCCAGGTAACAAGTCGCCCTTGGTGCTGTTGGCAACATAAACTGCATCACAACCAAAGCCCTTTGTTTTGTAAACCTTATCCTCACCCTCAACCCCAAGGTCTTTGAGCGTGTCATTAAATGTGGAGACAGACGGTGGAGACACAGCAGGGGCAGATTGACCCAACGGGCACTCGGGCACTGCCCGAGGGCCTGCGGGTCAGTGGGGGCCTGGTTTTGGCTGGCACCATGGACCTCTCCTCTGCCAGACCCCTCCTGCAAAATATTGCCGGCCACTTCGTGCTTCCAACGAGTGGCCGCCGGCTTGAAACTCTGCTGCTCATGTGGGTTCCACCAGCCAACCTCGTGATCTCGCGAGATCATGGCTGGCTGGTGGAACCCATGTGAGCGGCAGAGTTTCAAGCCGGCAGCTGCTCGTAGGAAGCACGCGGCCGCCGGCAATATTTTGCAGGAGGGTCCTGGCAGAGGAGAGGTGAGCTGGAGGCAATATATTTCCATGTGTGAGCTGGGGTCAATATATATCCATGTGTGAGCTGGGGGCAATTATATCCATGTGTGAGCTGGGGGCAATATATATCCACGTATGAGCTGCAGGGGGCAATATATATCCATGTGTGAGCTGCTGGGGGCAATATATATATAACCATGTGTGAGCTGCTGGGGCAATATTTATCCATGTGTGAGCTACTGGGGGCAATACATATATCCATGTGTGATCTGCTGGGACAATATATACATCCATGTGTGAGCTGCTGGGGGCAATATATATATATCCATGTGTGAGCTGCTGGGGTAATATATATATTCATGTGTGAGCTTCTGGGGCAATATATATATCCATGTGTGAGCTGCTGGGACAATATATATCCATGTGTGAGCTGCTGTGGCAATATATCTCCTTGTGTGAGCTGCTGGGGGCAATATAAATCCATGTGTGAGCTGCTGGGGGCAATATATATATCCATGTGTGGGCTGCTGGGGGCAATTATATCCATGTGTGAGCACAATAATTTACATGTGGGTGTTGTGTTGTGTTGTAGGGGGTGTTTTTTTTTAAGGGTGTGGTCTCCTGTGAGTGTGACACAAGGGGCCCCATGATCTCCTATTGCCCGGGGGCCCCATTAGTTGTCAGTCCGCCCCTGAGATACAGGTTCGAATCCCAGTAAGAGCACCTCTCCAGTAAGTGTCCTTGGGCAAGACACCTAACGGCACATACTCGCCACCCAGGACATACTTGAAAATGAGAGAAATCTCAATGTATCCTTCCTGGTAAAAATACTTTCTCAAAAAAAAAAATAATTACATTATCACCATCACACTGCACCTCTGAGTTGTTCGATCCAATAACTTATTGCAATACACGTCCTTGTGGGAGAATTAATGTCCTCAGCTGCAATCAATGATGATATGACCGAGGCAGGGGGGAAAACCCAAAGGCCATGACTCTCCAGCAACCTATCATTGTTGGAAGATATTGAAGGGCATCACTGGGTGGGTTCTGTATAAGCAGCCCGGATTCACTGCGCAGCCAGTCACGCTGGCACCAGTGACGACAAATAATGCATCGCTACCAAACCCTCTCGTGGCCATGCTCTCATCCTCCTGATACAACTGGGGTGAAAGGACCCAAGTGGCCATGACACTCTGGCATCCCGTCATTGTTAGGAGGTATGGAATGGCATAACTGGAGAGGTCCTATATAAGCAGCCCTCATTGGCTGCTCAGCCAGGCAGCAAGTCACCCTGGTGCCGGTGACCACATAGATGGCATCACATCCAAGCCCCCTTGAGGCTACACCCTCATACTCTTGATCTCCTGATGCAACCTGGGTGAGTGGTGAACCACATGTGCTATGACCCTCCGGCATCCCATCACTGTTGGGCGGTATGGAATGGCATCACTTTAATATTTAGGTTCACATTTTGTCTGTCCGGCTTCCACCACTTTTCTGTAAATGGCTTTGTAGCCCATGACTCATTTCAGAGTGACTTGGGCACAAATGTGCAGAGATTTACTTCAAAGGGAGATGAATTAGCCTTCCTCTGGGGACATTTAACACTTACTTCAAAGCGAGTGAGGTTACACAAGCACATGCCAGGTATTTACAAGGGCCCTGATGTCCAGTAGACTTAGCAAAGTCATCTGTCAGCCTACACATCTGATCACAATTTCTCTAGCTCTGCGACATTTTAAGGATATATGGATCATAAACTTTTTTTACTGCTTTATTTAATTATCATCAGCATTTCTATAGCTCCAACCATTTTTGCAGCACTTTACAATATAGATCGGGCTATTAAATTAAGAGAATGAAAGCCATGCTGGAAAAGAGCAGCAAGAGGAGTAAAGGCCCTACCTGGTTAAGTTTATCTAGTGGAGATGGGTGGAGAAGAACAACATATAGAAACATAGAAACATAGAAAATTGTCGGCAGATAAGAACCTTTCGGCCCATCTAGTCTGCCCAATTACATGGATACTTTACCTGGATTTATCTTTTGTTTAGGATAGCCTTATGCCTATCCCATGCTTGCTTAAATTCAATTACTGTTTTGGCCTCTACCACTTCTACTGGAAGACTGTTCCATGTATCCACCACCCTCTCAGTAAAATAATGCTTCCTGATGTTACTTTTAAACCTTTGCCCCTCTAATCTAAGACTATGTCCTCTTGTTTTGCTACTTTGTTTCCTTTTAAATATACTCCCTTCCTCTACCTTGTGGATTCCCTTTACGTATTTAAATGTTTCTATCATATCTCCTCTGTCTCGTCTTTTTTCCAAGCTGTACATGTTAAGATCATTAAGCCTTTCCTGGTAACTTTTCTGCTTCAAGCCGTACACCATTTTAGTAGCCCTTCTCTGAACTCTCTCTAAGATGTCTATATCCTTCTGGAGATACGGTCTCCAGTACTGCACACAGTACTCCAAGTGAGGTCTCACCAGTGCTATGTACAGTGGCATGAGCACTTCCCTTTTCCTACTGCTAATACCTCTCCCTACACAACCAAGCATTCTGCCAGCATTTCCTGCTGCTCTATTACATTGACTACTTACCCTTAGATCCTCTGAAATAATAACCCCTAAATCCCAACCTCAGATGTTGAGGTTAGGACTGTATCAAATATTCTATATTCAGCCCTTGGGTTTTTACGTCCCAGGTGCATTATCTTGCACTTATCCACATTAAAACTCAATTGCCACAGCTCCCACTATTTTTTTAGTTTACCTAAATCATTTGTCATTTGGCTGATCCCTCCAGGAACGTCAACCCTGTTGCAAATCTTTGTGTCATCAGCAAAAAGACATACTTTTCCATTAATACCTTCTGCAATATCACTAATAAAAATATTAAAGGGATGTGCATGGCTGAAAAATTTGTTTCGTTTAGTTTAGTTTCGTTACGTTTTTAAATTATTTTGTGTTTGGAAATTCATAACTAATTTCGTTTCGTATTTCGTTTAGTTTCGGATCGATTTGAAATTTCGAATAGATTCGAATTTCATATATCAATTCGATAGCTGATATCAATTCGAATTTTGGATCACTAGATAAAACCCCAATTTATCAAATTTGGCTGTTTAAAAGAAAAGCTATGGTTAAATTTTAAGCTGTGTCACAGATTTAGTATTTGACTCAAATTAAACAGTGAAACAAAATTAATTTGTTTCATAAAGTCCTTTGCTGACTATTACTTGTATTGTAAGTTAAGATCAATTCAATAGTTGATTACAATTTGATAGTTCATTTCAAATTCGATAGTTCATATCAGTTATTCAATTTTTTATTTTATGATGATGATACAGTGTAAAGGAAATAAATTCGTAATATACCATTTCGTTTCGAATTAGTTTCGTATCGATTCGTTATTCGGAAGTACTTCCGAATACGAATTATCAAATTTCGTTCCAAATTCTGAATTTTTCCGAAACGAATGCACATCTCTAGTATACGTCTTTATTGCATGATACGATTATACAAGAGATGACCGTTTGCTCAGCCAAACCTTTTCTTCTTTTAATCGGTGCGGATGGGCTCTTGCAGTGTGGATTGTTGCTGTGGCAACACCTAATAAAAGAGAACATCATGGAAAGCTGATTCGTAAGATGACTTCATCCAAGCGGGAGTCCGTCAGACGCTCACAGCAGATCTGAATCTGCATTTCAGAGACGGTGGAGCCGCGGAGGCTTCATTTTCAAAGAATATATTGGTCCAGGAGAGATACCGACTCCCAAAGACGTGCAAATGCTTCACTTGAAAAAGCGAGGATTTCCGTACTCTCCTGTTTTAAGGTCGGAAATGTTTTGAACCGTCCGTTTCAATTCTGATTTTAAAATAGAGACTTGAGCAGAGATGAATTAGTGTTCCGCCACTCTTAGACAATAGCTGCATACAAATGTATATCCAATTTGATCTCCATACAACTGGCTCCATTTGATCTGGCCCGGTAGCCAAAATCTTCAGCTTTTTTTGGCCACAATTTGTCCATTTTTCGATGCGATATGTCCTAAAATATGCTTTCTCTGGCATTTTACTGGCCAGCTTCTTTTCGGAACAGCATAATTTTTACATTTTTGGCTCTGCGTGAATTTTTCACATTGAGTCAGCTGATATTTCGAAAACAATATTGTACGAAACACACCAATAATTGAATTTGTGATGTCTGCCTTTGGAATGAAATCAAACCCAACATTGGAAATCATAAACTGTGGAGTTTAATTTTTTTTTTCTAAAAAAAATATTATCCTATTAATAATTTTCCCATATGTTTTTATGTTCAAAATGCTGGTGCTGAAAATACAGATTGGGGATGTCAAACCCATTAATAAAGACGCAAAGCTCAAAATTCTGCTCCTCTAAACTGGACTATAGGTTTCAGGTCTCAAGTCAATATAAAGCTCGTTAAGATCTTCAGTAATTAGGTCTATCTTTACCTGACTGTTGCATTTTCCACATGCATTAGCGCTGTCTGAACAATCAGGACGATGGATAGAACGTGTGACCTCGGCTGTCTATACTTTGCCCCAGCTCTTCGATCAGATCCCACTGACTAAGACATTCATAGACTCATCTCCAAATGAGGAGCATATCATCATGAAGGTGTTGTCATCTGTTTCTTAAATAAAAGTGCCACTATGCCTTAGAGGAGTTCCTGGTTTCTAGCATTGTTTACGCTGGAATCAAATTTTGGGGTGGGTTACCCCAGAGGACTAGATATGTGCGATTCAGTTCGGTTCGGAATTCGGCTGAATAAATGGCAATTTGGTGATTCGGAATGATTCGAAGTTGACGTCCTAATGATGGCTAACGTTATTAAAAATATTTTTACGGATTTTTTTGTGCTCTTAGAAGTGTGGACTTTGGGTCCTGTTCCAATGTCATCGTTAAGCTAAGTGCTCGAGCCGTACAACAAAATGGCTTGGGAATTTGCAGCGTTTTTTTTCATAGCAGTTTTTCTTTTTTTTGTAACAGATCTTTTTATTATCATTCATTGGATCTTATATGTTAATTCCAGACATTTTTATTTCAGTAGTTTTCTTGCAAACAGCATTTCAATTTTGACATTTTCAACCGTATTTTTTTTTACCCGTCCTGCAGCTTGTTGGCTGTCATCTGCGGGGGGTTGGCGCTGTGTCTGGCGGCTCATCGGCTGCATTTAGCGGCCCTCTGGTGGGTTTGCAGCGGTTGTCCGGTGGGTTGGCAGCAGCGGGTGGAGTGCTTGCCGCGGTGGGCAGTGTAGAATATGTGTGTGTTGCATATATACATAGATGTGTGGAGACATGAGGGTGGAGACAGGAAGTGGAGAGTGTTAGAAGAAGCAGGAAGCAGAGGCTGTCACACACACACGCAATGTCATGAGAATAAAGCAGTTCTTCATAAAGTTTGCCGGGTGACTCCATCGTCATTTTGTGCAGATCTGCAGGCAGCGTGTTTCCGCCGGTTTATATGATCGGGTCCGATCCGATCATGTACCGAAACCGAGAATTTCTGCGGCTCTTCCCCACACTCCAGGAACCCTGCGGTGCATGCAGAAACCACTGCAGGGTCGGAAAATTTGATACCCCGAAGTGCGAGGATTACCGAAATGTGGACTACATTTTGATGCTCTGTGAATAACCCTGATAGATATTATCGCTGTTTTCCTATGTTTTTCCATCTCAAACGATACAGGTGTATTATCCATAGTCACCTTTTGTCCTTCAGTATCATAATAATACGCTCATTCTGTGCAGCTGTTGTTTTGGTTCCCTTCCTTTATAGAATTCTATGTATTCTGCAAGTGTTCTTGCTGCCTCGCATATATTTTCTGAAACATTAATAGTTTTTCCATGGCATTCTTATTCTTCCCAGAGCACACAATAACATTTTCCGTCTTCTCCCGCAGACACAGCTGAGTCCACCATACGCTCTCCCATGTCTTAATGCATAGTTCACATTGTGTGCTTTTCTCTTGACCTACATCATGTTCCACAATTTATCTCTGTCGTTCTGCCCTTTCCTCTATGGGAATAATATAATGTGAATTCAGCTCACATATTTACATCGTCTCAATAAATGTGGTGCGATCATTTGTATTCTCCACTTGTTCTAGAGGTTATTAAACAATATGCACCGACTGAATGAAGAACAATTTACTGATCTGGCCATGTCAATCAAGCCGACACTTGCTGCCCTCGTCATCAAATACAATAGTTGTGTTCATGTTCCTGTTCCGAAATACTATAAATAATTTAAATATATAGGGCTAAATTACAATCTTCGCGCAAACGTTTGCGCCGGCGCAAAAAAACATTAACGTGAGGGGTAAAACCCTTTGTGCCGAATGCCATATTACATTGTCAGCGCAACAAACGCGCGTAATTGTCTACCGTGGGTGAACCTGCACGAACGCTGCGCGAGCTTACTGTACATCGCGCGTCCTATACTTAACATTGTGAGCGCAAATGCGTTTGTGCGCTGGTACGCAGATGGTATTATAATCTATGCGCAGTTTGTAATGCACAGCCTTTGCGCACAAAATTTTAGCAACTCCTAAAAGCTGGTGTTAATGGCAAATCTCAACGTCCTGGCCGAACCCAAATACACCAGCCCAAAAAAAAATATGCAGCAAAGTATAGTTACACATTCTACGCATACCAAACCAATAAAATGGAGAAGTTGTGCGTGTTTTTATTATTGATACAGCATATATGCGCAGATTGACTTTGACAGGCGCAAGAACTTAACGTGAGATAATTGTGGTTCTTAATTCTGATTGGCTGAATTGCTGGAAAAAACTGTGCACACTTATTTCTGCGTGCAACGGAACTGCGAGAGTGTACGGTTTACGTGCGTTATTGCTCGACGGATGAAAAAATGCACGAGGATTGTAATTCCGGCTGTGATTTGCGCGCGTAAACGTTTAACACTTGCCACACAAATTCACGCTTTGCGCTTGCGTTTTTGCAATCTAATTTAGCCCACAATATATTAAATATGAAATATCATGGTTTAAATATATAAGCCATATTACATTACTAACGCTAACGTTAGCTCTCACCTGTGTGAGCGTTAACGTTAGCAGTGATGGCCGTAGCGCGGGCGCACCATATTACAATCCGAACGCTAACAGGTTAAAAAAAACATTAGCGATTCGGATCTTGCGCTTTTCAGCGCGAGTTTACTGTACTTTGTGCTCCCTGTGCTTAACATGGGGAGCGCAAGGTCCTAACGCTAATTACCATCCTGCTGCGGTTAACTCAAACGTTACCCACAGCTAGGACCTGGTGCTGACTGATTCCGCTTCTGCGGAATCCGTCGGAACCAGCAGAAACTCCCCCAAAAAAATTACATCCTCACCTCTAATTCTGCTCCATCCGCTAGGGATGTGCGTTTCGGGTTTCGGAATTTCGGAATTTTCACGAAATTTCCCGATTCGTGTTTTCGGATGCGGCCGATTTTCCAAAAATTTTTAGATCCGAAAATGGCAGATCCGAAAAGTTTTCCGAGCCGAAACGAAATATTTTCGGAATTTTCGAAATTGAAATGTGTCAAATCGAAATTTATTTTTGCTCTATTCATGATTTGATCTTTATTTAATAAAAAAAAACACGATAGAATCGCCAGAATTATCGTAGACACTTTGAAACGAGGAGAACAGAAGTTCCGAAAAAACGAAAATTTCCGAAATTTCCGAAAAGTCGATACAAAAAACGAGCAAAGTGACACGAAAATAAGAAAAATGGTCGATATTCCGAAAAAAAATGCACACGAAAAACGAACCGAACCGAACCGAATCGAAACAGAAATCGGTCGAAACGAGCCGAATCGAAAAGTTTAAACATCCGAACAAATCAAACCGAATCGAACCGAAAAAAAAATCGGTGCACAAGCCTACCATCCGCCTCTTCTTGCCTCCGGGAGCAGAGAGAGTTTGAGTGAAAAAGTCCCTCTGTCTCCCTCTGCGAATCACTATGCCGACCTGCAGTGGCGTAGCGTGGGTTGTCAGCGCCCGGGGCCAGCCAAGAATTGTGCGCCCCCCCCACCTGTGGACACGTTATCGATATTGCCCCAGCTCTCACATGGATATTGCCCCCAGCTCATGGATTTGCCCAGCTCATGGATTTGCCCCAGCTCATGGATTTGCCCCAGCTCACACATGGATTTGCCCCCAGCTCACACATGGATTTGCCCCAGCTCATGGATTTGCCCCAGCTCACACATGGATTTGCCCAGCTCATGTATTTGCCCCAGCTCACACATGGATTTGCCCCAGCTCACACATGGATTTGCCCCAGCTCACACATGGATTTGCCCCAGCTCATGGATTTGGCCCCAGCTCATGGATTTGCCCCAGCTCATGGATTTGCCCCAGCTCATGGATTTGCCCCAGCTCACACATGGATTTGCCCCCAGCTCACACATGGATTTGCCCCAGCTCATGGATTTGCCCCAGCTCATGGATTTGCCCCAGCTCACACATGGATTTGCCCAGCTCATGGATTTGCCCCAGCTCACACATGGATTTGCCCCCAGCTCACACATGGATTTGCCCAGCTCATGGATTTGCCCCAGCTCATGGATTTGCCCCAGCTCACACATGGATTTGCCCCAGCTCACACATGGATTTTCTCCCAGCTCTCACATGGATATTGCCCCCAGCTCATGGATTTGCCCAGCTCATGGATTTGCCCCAGCTCATGGATTTGCCCCAGCTCATGGATTTGCCCCAGCTCACACATGGATTTGCCCCCAGCTCACACATGGATTTGCCCCAGCTCATGGATTTGCCCCAGCTCACACATGGATTTGCCCAGCTCATGGATTTGCCCCAGCTCACACATGGATTTGCCCCAGCTCACACATGGATTTGCCCCAGCTCATGGATTTGGCCCCAGCTCATGGATTTGCCCCAGCTCATGGATTTGCCCCAGCTCACACATGGATTTGCCCCCAGCTCACACATGGATTTGCCCCCAGCTCATGGATTTGCTCCAGCTCATGGATTTGCCCCAGCTCACACATGGATTTGCCCAGCTCATGGATTTGCCCCAGCTCACACATGGATTTGCCCCCAGCTCACACATGGATTTGCCCAGCTCATGGATTTGCCCCAGCTCATGGATTTGCCCCAGCTCACACATGGATTTGCCCCAGCTCACCCATGGATTTGCTCCCAGCTCACACATGGATTTGCCCCAGCTCATGGATTTGCCCCCAGCTCATGGATTTGCCCAGCTCATGGATTTGCCCCAGCTCATGGATTTGCCCCAGCTCACACATGGATTTGCCCCAGCTCACAGATGGATTTGCCCAGCTCATGGATTTGCCCCAGCTCATGGATTTGCCCCAGCTCATGGATTTTCCCCAGCTCATGGATTTGCCCCAGCTCATGGATTTGCCCCAGCTCATGGATTTACCCCAGCTCACACATGGATTTGACCCCTGCTCACACATGGATTTGCCCCAGCTCATGGATTTGCCCAGCTCATGGATTTGCCCCAGCTTACACATGGATTTGCCCAGCTCTCACCTGGATATTGCCCCAGCTCCGGCAGGGGTTGAGGGGACCCAGATGCCGGGCAGCGTGGGAGTGCCTGCCCGGTCCTGAAGAGTCCGTCCTGTTGAAGGGGATGCGGCTGCATGCGTGCGCAGGTCACGCGGTCCGGCCAGTCAGGTGGTACAGAGACTCAGTACCACCTGATTAGCCGGACCACGTGACCGGCTGCGCCTGCACGCAGCCGCTTCCCTTTAACAGGACAGACTCTTCAGGACCGGGCAGGCACTCCCGCGCTGCCCGGCATCTGGGTCCCCTCAACCCCCGGGCCAGTTTTAGGGGCGCCTAACAAAACTGCGCCTGGGGCCACGGCCCCCCCAGCCCCCCCACGCTACGCCACTGCCGACCTGCCAGATCTCGCGAGGCAAGACCCTGCAGGTCATGTGACCGGCAGAGCAGAAACCTCAGAGGGGATGCTCGCGCAAGGCTCGTATCGCTGCCGCGAGCAACCCGTGGCTTAGCGTCGTCTTACGGTAAAGGCTGCTGGTTTAGCGCCTGCACCGTAATAACACGCTAAAACAGGGACGCTAAGGAGAAACCTGCAGGTGCAGCTTTTTCTTCTTAGCGTCCCCGTTTTAGCGTGATATTTGTAATATGGGCCTAAATGTATTTATAATATAAAACTACAAAAAATTATTTATTTTATATCCTTCTTCTAATGTGCGCTTTTGGCCACAGACTAAGCCACCCTTATCATGTCAAAGTAGTGGTTCAAAGAGGAACCCTTTATCAGGGTGTGCTTGGCTTTAGACCTATCTAAAGGGTCCACCCTTTCATTATAATATGTGTATGTGGGGTGGCCAGGTCGACCATGTTTTTCTGGACACATGTTACCATTTTATGCAGAGGTAAACACAGGGAAACGTGGTGCCCTGCAACATGTGTAATTCATCATACACAGCAAGAAGGAAATCAAGGCAGGTCACCTGGGATTCCTTTTTTAATTTCTTGCCTGCAGCGTATGGATTATACATGATGCGGGGTGGAACTTTTTATGCACTGCCCATCAGCACCAATAAATGATATGTGTCCAGGAAATCATGGCCGATCTGGCAACCCTATATGCACGCGATGAAATTCTTAAGGTGGGTAATAGATGTGCTCGTGGGCAATAATCTGGTCCATAAATTCTGTTTTATCATCGATACAATTTATCTACAATTTGGTCAAATAATTTTATTTTGTCAGTCGATTTGGTGCTGGTAGATAAACCTTTGCAAATGCCATAAGAATGCTCCTATATAATCAACTCATTATTTAATCAAACCCTTAATACAGGGATCTCAAACTCTTAAACTCTTATGCCCCCCCCCCATGTGTATTGCCTACAAATCCCAGAATACTCTGAATACGATAAATGGCCAGAGAATCATGGGAGGTGTAGTTCAGAAACATCTGGGGGGTGGTGATGCTTGAGATCCCTGCCTTAGTAGGTGATGACTTTATCGACTTGACTATTGCAATAATCCTCTTGGTGGCCTCCCTCTCTCCTGCCTCTCCCCCCCCTACCACCCAATATGAACGCCTCGGCCAGGCTCATCCACCTCACCCGCCGCTCTGTGTCTGCCTCTCCTCTCTGCGAGTCCCTTCACTGGCTCCACATCCACTGCAGGATTAAATTCAAAATCCTTACCCTGTCCTACAAAACCCTCACTAACTCAGCTCCCCACTACCTGTCCTCACTAATCACCAAATACACCCCAACCCGCTCCCTAAGATCAAACATCGACCTGCGCCTAGCTTCTCCCCACATCACCTCTTCCCATGATAGACTGCAGGATTTCTCATGCACAGCCCCCATTCTGTGGAACACTCTCGCGCATACGGTCAAACTTTCCCCTAGTTTCCATTCCTTCAAACGCTCCCTTAAGACATTCCTATTCAGGCAAGCCTACCACCAGACTCATTAATACACCTCACTGCCCCAACCAGTCCATCACTCTTACCTTGCAGTCCATCACTCTCCTCTTGCAGTCCATAACTTTCACCTTCCAGTCCATCACTCTCACCTTGTAGCCAATCACTCTCACCTTGCAGCCCATCACGCTCACCTTGCAGTCCATCACTCTCCCCTTTGGAGCCAATCACTCTCACCTTGCAGCCCATCACTCTCACCTTGCAGTCCATCACTCTCACCTTGCAGCCCATCACTCTCACCTTGCAGTCCATCACTCTCACCTTGCAGCCCATCACTCTCACCTTGCAGTCCATCACTCTCACCTTGCAGTCCATCACTCTCACCTTGCAGCCCATCACTCTCACCTTGCAGTCCATCACTTTCACCTTGCAGCCCATCACTCTCATCTTGCAGTCCATCACTCTCACCTTGTAGCCCATCACTCTCACCTTGCAGCCCATCACTCTCACCTTGCAGTCCATCACTCTCACCTTGCAGTCCATCACTCTCACCTTGCTGTCCATCACTCTCACCTTGCAGTCCATCACTCTCACCTTGCAGTCCATCACTCTCACCTTGCTGTCCATCACTCTCACCTTGCAGTCGTCTCCTCCTGTTTCCACCCCCATCCCTTCTAGATTGTAAATTCCCATGAGAATAGGGCCCTCGTTTCCTCCTGTACTGGTTTATCAAAATGATGTTCAGTTTCAATGTATTGTAACCCTGTCTATATTATGCCCATTGTTCAGCACTGCAGAATATGCTGGCGCTATATAAATAAAGAATAATAATAATCAACAGAGAGGGAGGACTACCAGGAAGCTACTTGACCTCATGGCCCCCAAAGATAGGGAACTCTTATCCCCTAGCCCCCCCCCCACACACACTGTGGCCATTGTTTGAGGGGGTTAAATAAGATGAGGGCCTACAGATTACCTGTTATATATAAATATATACGGGCCATTATCAACCATTGTCTGATAATGAATAGTCATCTATTTAGACTGGAAGAAAGAAAATTCAGCCTAAAGCATAGGAAGGGTTATTTTACGGTGAGAACAATAAAGCTGTGGAATTCTCTGCCTGTTGAGGTGGTTGGGTCAGAGTCTGTACAGACTTTTAAAAAGCGACTGGATGACTTCCTGCAGACACATACAGGGTTATTCAGAGAGCGTGAAAAGCAGGAGAATGACTGGAGAATGAAAAAGTCTAGGTCAAAAGAGCCAAACCAGAAAAATTCTCCCTTTCATCTCACTTTCCAAATCGGCTATTTTGACCTAGAATTTTTCATTCTCCAGTCATTCTCCAGTCATTCTCCTGCTTTTCACGCTCTCTGAATAACCCTGAGAATATTAAGGGTTATAATATTTAATATGTGGGTAAAAGCTTCTTGATCCAAGGAGAAATCTGACGCCATTCTGGGGTCAAGAAGGAATTTTTTCCCAGTATGTTGCAAATTGGCGAGCGCTTCAGACTGGGTTTTTTGCCTTCTTTTGGATCAACAGCAGTAGGTGATGTGTGAGAGGCTGAACCCGATGGACGCATGTCTTTTTTCAGCCTATGTAACTATGTAACCCCTTAGCCACTAGCCATTAGACAAGGCATATGGTTGCAGGGAGCAGGAGGGATGCCGAGCAACCCTCAAACTCTATTTTCTACTAATAGAAATGCGTCTGTTAAGTGACCTCGCTGGAACACAAAACTCAAACCGTAACAAATTGCATGAATGAAAATCATTCCCTTGTGGTTAATTTTTTGCCTCATCTTCTAGATTGTGAGTTCCTACGGGAATAAGGCCCTCATCTCCTCCTGTACCGTTTGTCAAATGTTGTTCAATGTATTGTATCCCTGTCTATACTGTGCCTATTGTACAGCGCTGCGGAATATGCTGGCGCTTTATAAATAAAGAATAATAATAAGGCAGGAGTGTAAAACTTAGAATCCCCAAAGGTTGCTAAACTAAAACTCCCATGATTCTCTGTCCATCTATTGCAGGGCTGTCAAACTCAGGCCTCCCAGATGTTGATGCCTACACTTCCCAAAATTATTTCCATGCAATAGATGGCCAGGGAATCATGGGAGTTGTAGTTCAGAAACATCTGGGGGGGCCGGAGTATGACAGCCCTGGTCTAATGCTTTCATAGAATTCAGGTATGCCGTCAACATCTGGGGGACCAGGGTTTGACATAGCTGGCTTAAGGTGTTCTCCCACTGATTCATGTGTCGGACGACTCAGCAAATCGCCCCAAAATAAAGACAAATCTCTAATACGAAACGAACGTGTGTCTAAAACAAATTTTAAATAGCCGCAATTACCTGACTGGCCACTAGATGTCCCCAAAGGGTACCCCAGACAAGCCCAAACTGTGAGCATCTGAACACTTTATAAGGAAATCCTGAGATTGAAGAGTAATGATTTTATAAAAACTATTTTAATAACAGGAATTCCTCCAAAAGGAAAAGGAACGTGGAGCTGCTCACGTATGACTTTTCAATAAATCCGGAGGGGATGTTCTAATTATTCTGTGCTCATCCACAGAATGTACGTGTGGATTGTAATAATATTATAGGGGTTATTCAAAAAGTATCGAATTGTCCAACGAACAGTTGAACAACGAACAGTGAATTTCCCCGTACAGTGCAATGTCGTGGCCATTCGGCTATTCAAAAAGCTGGCAATTCGCCAAATATTGGCAACCTGCCAGAAAGTACGGTGCCTGTTCGAAGGCATTGAAATCCCCCATAGATCAACCATTGCTAATCTATTCAGAGAACACCGAACAGCAGTGAAATGTCATCGAAGTGCCCTGCTGTTCGGTGGTTTCATTCATCAGGTTTATTCAGGCGAATCCCATAGGCTTCAATGTTAAAAATATTCCCTTTTTATTCAATATCTAATAAACCGTCTATTCTTTTAATCTGCAGCAAAAAAGTCTCTTGATTTACTTATTTTTTAGGAATTTTTTTTAGACATTATTCGGGATTTTTCCTGCGAAATTCTTTCTTCCGATGTTTTTATTTTTTCTGTAACAGACCTTTTTACTATTATTCTTAGGACCTTATATATTATTTTCAGGCGTTTTCATGCAGTATATTTTAAAAAAAAATGCCTTTTAAAAGCTGCAGTTCTTTTTCTTTCCCCTTGTTCGGCAGCCTGTCGGCTTTTTCCCGGTGGCTGGTAGGCGATCTGTTCGGCAGGTTGCTGATCTTTTTCAGATCAATGTGACGAGGTTTCGGTGTTTTTTTAAATTGATTTGTCGTTTTTGCGGTGGTTTGATGGGTGGAATCAATGCACTTCAGGGACCCTGCAGTGAATGCTGAATTCACTGCGGGGTCGGCAAATTTAACTCGCCAAAGTGCGGCGAACGGGAGAGCACCAATAAGTCGGGGACATTTCGGTGCTCTCTGAATAAACCTGTATACTGTTGTATTGGTTTTTTTAAAAGAGCAAAACAGAGCATTAGCTTTAATAGAAACATGGAATGCGTCGTAAACACTTAAAAGTAAGTATTAACCCCTTAACGCCGCAGGACGTACATTTACATCCTGCATTAGGCGGGCTTTAATGCCGCAGGACGTAATTGTACGTCCTCTGCGTTTGCAGCCACCCTCCGGCAATACTCACCTCCTCCGGTCGCTCCCACGCTGCTCTGACTCCCGCGTAGTCAGAGCGGCGTGTACCCTCCTCCCGGCGCACTGACGTCATCGCGCCGGTGGTGTGATGACGTCAGTTTCAGGCATCCCCCCCGCCGGCGCAGGGGAAGTGCCTGAAGGGGAGGGGGGATCCTTTGGATCCCTCTATCTCCCCATCGCCAGGGATCAGGCGGCTGTGGCCAGCATCGCTGGAAGGCTCACAGCCTGACCTTTCCAGCGATGTAGGGGGTTAACCCCTTAGTTGCCAGGTCGCGTCCTGGCACCAATCGGTGCAAGACCGTGGCCTTTCTCCAGTGGGGGCCACCATCTTGGATGGCAGCCCCCCCTCTGGGTCCCCCCCCCGCGTCAACTGACTCATCGCGCCATGCGCAATGATGTTAGTTAACCAGGGAACCCCCTAGCTGCAAAGGGATTTCCTATGGATTTCCTATTTCCTATGGAAATCCCATAGAGGAGATATTGGGGCTCTTTGAACCCCTTTATCTCCTGATCGGTGGCAGCTAAAGGGTCATGTCTGATATTGCTGGAAAGGCCAAAGCATGGCCTTTCCAATGATATCAAACATGACCATGTTAAAAGTAAAATAAACATTTAAACAATGTAAAAATAAAAATAATAAAAAAAATAATTAATATTTTTTTTTTTATTGCAGCACTATTGTTCACATTTCAATTATAATGTGAACAATGATGCTTCACTAATGATTTTTTTTGGGGAGGTTTAGCTAAAATCATGCAATTTCTCCCCAAAAAAAAATGGGTTCCCCGTTCTAATTTTTTTAACACATCTACCCCATAGCATATGACCGCAAAGGCTCGGATAATATTTTTTTTAAAAAAAAAACACTTAACACACTGTGGATGATTGAAATTTTATTGAAAATTCTCATTTTTTTTTACATTTTTTGTTATAGCATTTTGGCAGGGCATGACATCTATATAATAACACAGTTTTAAAGTCCGTCGCCGTCAAGCGCTGAGTGCGCATGCGTGACGGACATTTAAAAACTGTTAGAAAAAAAGGCGGCGCCGTTGGAGAGGCGCGCGCCTCTCCCTGTCTCACCTCCTCACGGCTCAGTCACTGAGGAGGTGAGAGAGGCGCTTTGCGCGCATCTCTCCAGCGGCTCCGCTTTCTTTTTTTTGGGGATCCCTGCTCGCCCGAGGCTGGGCCCATGTATGCCCACCGGCGAGCAGGGACTTGAAGTTAGCCGCCGACGGGCCCCCTCTGATGATGTCAGAGGAAGCCCGCCGGCGGCCATCTTTAAGTCCCTGCTCGCCGGTGGGCTCAGCCTCCGGCGAGCAGGGACTTCAAGATGGCTGCCGGCGGCCCCTCTGATGTCAGGGGAAGTCCGTCGGTGGCCATCTTTAAGTCCCTGCTCGCCGGTGGGCTCAGCCTCTGGCGAGCAGGGACTTCAAGATGGCTGCTGGCAGGCCCCCTCTGATGATGTCAGAGGAAGCCCGCCGGCGGCCATCTTGAAGTCCCTGTTGCCGGTGGGCTCATCCATGTGAGCTGGGGGAAAATATACCCATGTGAGCAGGGGGCAATTATACCCATGTGTGCTGGGGCAAATATATCCATGTGAGCTGGGGGAAAATATACTCATGTGAGCTTGGGGCAATTATACGCAGGGGGCAATTATACCCATGTGAGCAGGGGGCAATTATATCCATGTGTGCTGGGGCAAATATATCCATGTGAGCTGGGGGAAAATATACCCATGTGAGCTTGGGGCAATTATACCCATGTGAGCTGGGGGCAATTATACCCATGTGAGTAGGGGCAATTATACGCAGGGGGCAATTATACCCATGTGAGCAGGGGGCAATTATACCCATGTGCACTGGGACAATTATACCCATGTGAGCTGGGGGCAAATAAATCTATGTGAGTTGGGGCAAATATACCCATGTGAGATGGGGGCAACATATCCATGTGAGCTTGGGCCAAATATACCCATGAGAGCTGGGGGAAATATACCCATGTGAGCTGGGGGCAATATATATACCCATGTGAGCCGGGGCAAATATACCCATGTGAGCTAGGGGCAAATATATCCATGTGAGTTGGGGGCAAATATATCCATGTGAGCTGGGTGCAAATATACCCATGTGAGCTGGGGGCAGATATACCCATGTGAGCTGGGGGAAAATATACCCATGTGAGCTGGTGGCAATATATACCCATGTGAGCTAGGGGCAATATATACCCATATGAGCTGAGGGCAATATATACCGATATGAGCTGAGGGCAATATATACCCATATGACCAAAAAAATTGTCTTTCCTTGACATTGCTGTGCTTTCATTTCAGCGAACATTCATGCACATCTCACTTAACAATAGATTGCCCTCTGGGCAGGCTTTCCACCTAGTATACATATAATAATGATATATTATTAATCTTCTGAGTTTGCCGGAAAGAACGATATACAGTTGTGTTCAAAATTATTCAACCCCCAATGCTGTAAAGGGTTTTAGGGAATTTAGTGTACATTTGTAATTGTATTCAGAATGAAATCCTACAAGGACTTTTTAAAAAACCATATGCAACTAAAATGACATCAATTGGTTTTGTAATACAGTAGTAAATGTTTCTTTTGTGAATTCTTCATTGGCACAATTATTCAACCCCTTAAAGACTACCACTCTGAAGAACAGAGGTTCATTCAAGTGTTTTCAATCAGGTATTGAAAACACCTGTGGATGTCACGGAGCAGCAATAAAGCATAATAAGCAGCAATTAGGCAGCTTTAAAATGACTGTGATACTCAGCTCCTTCTAGACATTTACTGGTGTGGTTACAAACATGGTGAAGTCAAGAGAATGGTCCAGGAAGACAAGAGAAGAGGTGATTACTCTTCACAGGAAGGGCAATGGCTATAAGAAGATTGCAAAGATGTTAAACATACCAAGAGAGACCATAGGAAGTATCATTCGCAAATTCAAGGCAAAGGGCACTGTTGAAACGCTACCTGGTCGTGGCAGAAAGAAGATGCTGACTTCGACTGCTGTGCGCTACCTGAAGCGTAGAGTGGAGAAAAGTCCCCGTGTGACTGCTGAGGAACTGAGAAAAGATTTATCAGATGTGGGTACTGAAGTTTCAGCTCAGACAATACGGCGCACACTGCGTAATGAAGGCCTCCATGCCAGAACTCCCAGGCGCACCCCCTTGCTGTCTCCAAAGAATAAGAAGAGTCGACTGCAGTATGCCAAAAGTCATGTGGAAAACCACAGAAGTTTTGGGATAGTGTTCTGTGGACTGATGAAACAAAATTAGAACTGTTTGGGCCCATGGATCAACGCTATGTTTGGAGGAGGAAGAACAAGGCCTATGAAGAAAAGAACACATTGCCTACTGTGAAGCATGGCGGGGGGTCAATCATGCTTTGGGGCTGTTTTGCTTCTGCAGGTACAGGGAAGCTTCAGCGTGTGCAAGGTACCATGAATTCTCTTCAGTACCAGGAGATATTGGCTGACAATGTGATGCAGTCCGTCACAAACCTGAGGCTTGGGAGACGTTGGACCTTTCAACAGGACAATGATCCCAAGCATACCTCCAAGTCCACTAGAGCATGGTTGCAGATTAAAGGCTGGAACATTTTGGAGTGGCCATCGCAGTCACCTGACTTAAATCCGATTGAGAACCTCTGGTGGGACTTAAAGAAAGCAGTTGCAGTGCGCAAGCCTAAGAATGTGACTGAACTGGAGGCTTTTGCCCATGACGAATGGGCGAAGATACCCGTAGATCGCTGCAAGACACTTGTGTCAAGCTATGCTTCACGTTTAAAAGCTGTTATAACTGTAAAAGGATGTTGTACTAAGTACTAAGATTGAATGTCACTTGGGGGTTGAATAAAACTGATAATGATGTGAGCACAGAAAAGACATTTGTGGTTATTTCATTATAAATGTTATGTTATATTTGTCTGACCTACACGTGCCTCTTTGATTTAATTGTAAGCAAGATGACTGAATGATCAAAATCAATGTCAAACTGGCCAAAACACTCAATTTCAGTGGGGGTTGAATAATTTTGAACACAACTGTATAATTTGTCTGGGTGGTATAATAATACGTGACTTAAAACCGCGTTTAAAAACGGTCAAATTGAGCTCAGCAAACTTCTACTTCGAAACAGCGCTGAAGTTGTAAAATGACTCCCGTCCTTAAGGGGTTAACCACTTCACTGCGGAGGACGCGCTCAGCGCGTCCACCCGCAGTATCGTTCCTTGCGGAGGACGCGCTCAGCGCGTCCTCCCTTTGGGGCCAGCGTTCGGCCAGGTTCCGGCTGGGTTCAGCCCAGCACCCAGAACTGCCACCGGAGTAATTAGGTGTCATCGCTGGGGGCGTGATGACACCTAATTCAGGCGCCCCCCCGCATGTGCGGAGGAGGCGCCTGAAAGGGAGGGGGTGAGGTCCTTCAGACCTCTCTCCCTTCTGATCGGCGGCATGCAGGGGGTTAACCCAGGCACCGTTTGGAAGGGCACAGCCTGCCCTTCCAAATGGTACCTGGCATTAACCCCATGGGGGCCGGATCACGAATCGGCGCCGAAAAGCGCCGGTTCGTGATCCTTTCCCGGAGCTGGCCGACATCTTGGATGTCGGCCAAGCTTCCGGAATGCCCCTGAGGACTGGCGTCATCGTGCATAGCACGATGACGCCAGTCCTGGAGTTAACCCCTAACTGCCACCAATGGTGGAGATAGGGGGGTTCCAATGAACCCCCTATCTCCCGATCCGTGGCAGTTAGGGGTTAATATTTGGTATTGTTGGATCGGCCAGAGCATGGCCATTCCAACAATACCAAACATGAGTATGAAAAAAGTTTTTAAAAAATAAATAAAAAAAAAATAAAAATAAAAAATATATTTAAAAAAAATTGTAAAAAAAAATAAACAAGTTTTTTTTTCTTTTTTTGGTTCGTTAATGCAGCAATATTGTTCCCATTTCAATTATAATGTGAACAATAATGCTGTACTAACGATTTTTGTATGCGGTGCGTTTGTTAAAAATCGCGTAATTTTCCCCAAAAAAATGTAACGAGACCCCATCTCTAATTTTTTTTAACAAGCGCACCCCATACAAAATATAACCGCAATTGCTCGCATGTTAAAATGTGAAAAAAAAACACTTTACACGTTGTAAATTATTGAAAATTCATATTTTATAGCATTTTTTGTTATAATATACAGACAGGTCATGACGTATACTTATAATAATGACATATTATGAATCTGCCGAGTCTGACGGAAAGAACGATATATAATATGTCTGGGTCATATACTAAAATAAGCCTTCAAAACACGTTTAAACATGATGAGCAAAATCGGTAAAAATGACCTCAGCACAGAGGCGGTAAATGCCTCAGCAGCGAAAGGGTTAAAGAAAACAATTATTTATGTGGAGTGAGAAATTAACACATTATAAACATCTGCAAATTTTATATTATTCAGATTCTTGAATGAAATACTGTTGGGATAAAGGACAACTCTGAGTTTTATTGCTGTGGAGCGATATACTCATACACACTGCACATTACTGTGTGGTCTATAAATCTGGAGCTCTGTGATACACTCACACACACTACAGTGCACATTACTGTGAGGTTTATTGCTCTGGAGCTCTGTGATACACTCATACACACTGCAGTGCACATAACTGCGAGTTTTATTGTTGTGCAGCCCTGTGATACACTCATACACATTGCACATTACTGTGACTTTTTTTGCTGTGGAGCGCTGTGATATGCTCATACACACCGCACATTACTGTGAGGTTTATTACTCTGGAGCTCTGTGATACACTCATACACACTGCAGTGCACATAACTGCGAGTTTTATTGTTGTGCAGCCCTGTGATACACTCATACACATTGCACATTACTGTGAGTTTTTTGCACTGCAGCTCTGTGATATGCTCATACACATCGCACATTACTGTGAGTTTTATTGCTGTTGTGCTCTGTAATACACTCATACACACTGCACATTACTGCGAGGTTTAGAGCAATGGAGCTCTGTGATACACTCATACACACTGCAGTGCACATTATTGTGAGTTTTATTGTTATGCAAAGTTTTTGATTTATTTCATTTCTACAGATTGGACATGTGCTTTGGTCCTTCCAGACACCATGGAGATGGAGAGATCACTATGAGAAGTTTAAAACCACAGCGTTGTATTACTGTCCATTGAATGTAAACATCCATTGAGGTTATCTATCTGCCGATTGGTTCTGAGTATCATGTGGGCATTGCGCGATTTTGCGCATGCGCGATTCCGCTCTTGCCGGCTTCACGGGGCGGATCCTGACTGGTGCTCACTTCCTATATCGAATGTCCGCCATTGTTATAACGCCGGTTGGCGTTTCTATTGCAATATGAACTTTTGTGAAGTCTCAGTTACCTACAAACGGTATGAAACTGTTAATGAATGATTATTTTATTATTGTCTCCATGTGGGTGTGGAATTTCTGTACCGCCTACCCTGTATACGCAATGTATATAAAGGGTCTACTCTGTATTGTATGTATTGGGGCACTTTGCACTGAGGAAAGGGTTGTATCCCTGAAACGTCTGTATGTGTGGTCTCTTTTCTAATAAATGAGGTGGCACTAGTGCACCTTGATTTACAGCAGCGCTGTTTGATCTCCTTCTTTGCTTCTCTGGATTCAAGTTTCCCTGTGGATTGGAATGAACATATGGGACTATATCATCCTAGCAGCAGCTGATAAGTATCTTTATTTGTCTTTTGGGTGCTATAGACGCCTGACCCTGGGTATTTTTCTCTTTTTGTAGTCGACACACTCATACACACTGCACATTACTGTGAGTTTTTGCACTGGAGCGCTGTGATATGCTCATACACACCGCACGTTACTGTGATTTTTATTGCTGTGGAGCTCTGTGATATGCTCATACACACCGCACGTTACTGTGATTTTTATTGCTGTGGAGCTCTGTGATACGAATACACACTGCACATTACTGCAAGCTGGAGATCTGTGATAAGCATTGGCATAGTTTGAGAGGGTATGCAGCATTTCATTCTTTGTTGTGGTCTGGCCCTGGCTCTATTCATTGGCTGCACGCTGGTGTACACCCTCAATTCATTGGCTGTATGCAAGCATACTTTTCATTGGCTGGTCATTGCCTGGCACTTTATGACGCTTCACGGTGAGTACCCCCACCTTTTTCGTAGTAAAAAAACCCTGGGTGAACCTTCATTATATTGAAGGTAGACCCAGCTAATTAGTTCATAGACCTGAGGCGTACATGAGTATGAGCTTATATACTTCATTTTGTTGTGATGTTTTTAAATTGAAAAAAGAAGAGAAAAACATGTCTATAGCTTTATAGGAAGTCCTTACGTGAAGAGAATATGACTTATCTTTTCTATAGAGATCAGGCCACATCTCATTTTAGTTGTGCAATTAACTCCTGGCTTCTTATCATTCTGTCCCTATTTCTCTGGTCCTACCTTCAACCTAATTCCCCAAAAGGCAAGTGTCCTCCTTCTTCGACCAAACATGGTCGAGGAAAAGACGTTTGTAGTTCCCTTTATACTGTCAAGGTAATAAATTAAATTTAGTGCTAAATTACAATCTTCGCGCAATCGTTTGCGCCGGCGCAAAAAAACATTAACGGGAGGGGTAAAACCCTTTGCGCCGTACGCCATATTACAATGTCAGTGCAACAAACGCGCGTAATCGTCTATCGCGGGTGAACCTGCGCGAACGCTACACGCGCTTACTGTACGTCGCGCGTCCTATACTTAACATTGTGAGCGCAAATGTGTATGTGCGCTGGTACGCGGATGGTATTACAATCTACGCGCAGTTTGTAACGCACAGCCTTTGCGCATAATTTTAGCAACTCCTACAACTCCTGTTTTTATTATTGCTGCAGCATATATACTCAGATTGACTTTGACAGGCGCAAAAATTTAACGTGAGACAATTGTGGGTCTTAATTCTGATTGGCTGAATCGCGTGAAAAAGACTGTCCACACACTGATTTCTGCGCGCAACGTTGCTGCACGCGCGTTTGTGCCATCCGATTAACGCGCGTTATTGCTCGACGGATGAGAAAATGCGCGAGGATTGTAATTCCAGCGGTGATTTACGCGTGTAAACGTTTAACGCTTGCCGCACAAATTCACACGTTGAGCCTTTTTACGCAAAGATTGTAATATATTGCCCTGAGTGTTTTAGATGTTGTTTTTTTAAAATTCTGCCCAAAAAAAAGCAAAATTGGCAGAAATACACAACTCTGGCCTAAATAAATGTAAAATATGCAGTTGCCAACTGTAAAAATAATTGCCTTTGTTCTTTTTACAGTAAAAACAAAAACCGTCGCAAGTCATTATATTGAGTATTGCTTACATTTGTTCACTGTACTTTTATTTTTTTTGTCCTGTGAGTACATCCCTCCCTACCCCTTGTCCTCCTATGCCCCTATACTGTTTGTCTTGATAATTGTCCTGGCCCTTGCGTTGCTGGTCAGTGACCTTTCCTGGCACACCCCATTGAAAATTAGGAAAGGCCGGAAATGTTTAATAAATTACCTTGTAACAAGCTCGCAAGGAACATTGTGACTGCTAATCTGTAACTGATGGAGCTGCTTTCCTGAAATAGACTTGCACCGAGGGGGTTAAGCATCATGGAGCAACCCTGACGAGGATGAAACCCGAAGCGGAAATATTAAATAGCTCAGTGACTGATCCATTGTACGAAAACTTTCACAACACACCAAGGGACAAATCTGCCTTTTCCTTCATTCGCAACCTGGGGTTATTTCCAGAAATCTGAACACAGGCTGGAGGGGGCGCGTGTGCTCGATATTATATTATTTTTGGCATACGGTGGGTTAAATAAAGTATTTTGTTCTATTGACTGAAGTATACTATTGCTTCTTTCCCCCTGATTTGTATTTTCGGTAATTTGTTCTAGTTCAGCTTCTCGTTCAATCTCAGGTTTGTGTTGTGTTCACATAAGGCACAGCTAAGTAACCAATCGTGGCTCTCCAGATGGTTTGGAGCAGTGTTTCCCATGAGGCTCGACCAAACGTGAGTGGCTGGGCATCATAGGAGATGTTGTTCAAAAACATCTGAAGGGTCAAGGTTGCTGACACTGAGGGGGTTACTCAGAGCACCGAAATGTCTGGGACATTTCGGTGCTCTCTCGTTCCCCGCACTTCCCTGCACTTGGGGGAAACAAATTTCCCATCCTGCGGTTAATTCAGCATTCGCTGCAGGGTCCCCGAAGTGCAGGGAAGATGCCGCCAACCTGCCGCAAACCTGTCTCCCGCTGACGCCAACCCCTCGGACATCCGCCAAAAACCCGCCGGATGCCCGCCGACAAACACAATGCAGACCAGCTGCAGGAGGAAGCCGACAAGCTGCCGGACGGGTAAAAAAAAAATAAGATTGAAAGTGCCAAGATTGAAACGCAGCTCATACATGGTTATATATTGCCCCAACAGCTCACACGTTGGTATATATTGCCCCCAGCAGCTCACACGTGAATATATATTGCCCCCATCAGCTCACACATGGATATATACTACCCCCAGGAGCTCAAACATGGATATATACTGCCCCCAGTAGCTCAAACATGGATATGAATTGCCCCCAGTAGCTCAAACATGGATATGAATTGCCCCAGTAGCTCAAACATAGAAACATGTCGGCAGATAAGAACCTTACGGCCCATCTAGTCTGCCCAATTACATGGATACTTTACCTGGATTGCCCCCAGTAGCTCAAACATGGTAATGAATTGCCCCAGTAGCTCAAACATGGATATGAATTGCCCCAGTAGCTCAAACATGGTAATGAATTGCCCCCAGTAGCGCAAACATGGATATGAATTGCCCCAGTATCTCAAACATGGTAATGAATTGCCCCAGTAGCTCAAACATGGATATGAATTGCCCCAGTAGCTCAAACATAGAAACATAGAAAATTTTTGGCAGATAAGAACCTTTCGGCCCATCTAGTTTGCCCAATTACATGGATACTTTACCTGGATTTATCTTTTGTTTAGGATAGCCTTATGCCTATCCCATGCTTGCTTAAATTCAATTACTGTTTTGGCCTCTACCAAAACATGGTAATGAATTGCCCCAGTAGCTTAAACATGGTAATGAATTGCCCCCAGTAGCGCAAACATGGATATAAATTGCCCCAGTAGCTCAAACATGGTAATGAATTGCCCCAGTAGCTCAAACATGGATATGAATTGCCCCAGTAGCTCAAACACGGTAATGAATTGCCCCAGTAGCTCAAACATGTTAATGAATTGCCCCCAGTAGCTCAAACATGGATATGAATTGCCCCCAGGTGCTCAAACATGGATATGAATTGCCCCAGTAGCTCAAACATGGTAATGAATTGCCCCCAGCACCTCAAACATGGTAATGAATTGCCCCCGGCAGCTCAAACATGGATATATATTGCTTCCCCCCCCCATTGCTCACCGGCTCTGTCCAGATGCGGGTCAGTAGGGGCCCGGATTGGGGCAACACAGTGAGCCCCCGCCGGTTTCCTTCTGTACATAGAAATTAACATTCAGCCAGTGGCGCTCTCTGAAAATGCTGCAGTGGCGCCTGTAGTGTGCCTGCATCCCAGGTTAATTCAGCATTCGCTGCAGGGTCCCCGAAGTGCAGGGAAGCTGCTGCCACAAACCTGTCTCCTGCTGACGCCAACCCCTCGGACATCCGCCACAAACCCGCCGGATGCCCGCCGACAAACACAATGCCGGCCAGCCAGCCGCAGGAGGAAGCCGACAAGCCTCCGGACGGGTAAAAAAAAAAATAAGATTGAAAGTGCCAAAATTGAAACGCTGTTTGCAAAAAAAATACTGAACGAAAAGGTCTGGAAATAACATCTAAGATCCTATGTTACAGAAGTTATGAATGTTACAGAAAAAAGAAAAACTGCAATTTAAAAAACCAGAAACATTTTTGCCGAAAAAATCCCCAAAAATTTCTTAAAGAGACTTTTTACTGCAGATTAACCCCTTCGCTGCTGAGCCCAGGGGCGGACTGACAACTAATGGGGCCCCCGGACAATAGGAGTTCATGGGGCCCCCTTGTTCCACACCCACAGGAGGCCACACCCATAAAAAACCCATCAACGCAACACATGGGTATATATTGCCCCCAGCAGCTCATACGTGGTTATATATTGCACCAACAGCTCACACGTTGGTATATATTGCCCCCAGCAGCTCACACGAGAATATATATTGCCCCATCAGCTCACACGTGGATATATACTGCCCCCAGCAGCTCAAACATGGATATATGCTGCCCCCAGTAGCTCAAACATGGATATGAATTGCCCCCAGTAGCTCAAACATGGTAATGAATTGCCCCAGTAGCTCAAACATGGATATGAATTGCCCCAGTAGCTCAAACATGGTAATGAATTGCAGCAGTAGCTCAAACATGGTAATGAATAGGGATGAACCGAACACGCCCAAGTTCGGTTCAAATTCGAACCCGATCTTTCCAAATGTTCGAATCCGAACCTGAACTTGAACTCAATACAAGTCAATGGGGCTGAAAATTTGGTTTTTAGAGTGCCCTCCAAGAGGGCATATATGCTAGATATTTGCCATAAAAGGTGTATGGGGGTCCGGGTAGTGCCCTGGGGGACAGGAAACAAGGACAAAAAGTTTAAAAAAAAAACATTTTTAAAGGGACAGTGAGTTTTCCATGAAATAAGGGTTAAAAATAAAAATGAAAAATTCCTTCAAATATCGTGTCTAGGAGGTCCCCATAACCTGCCTGTGAAGTGGCTGATTTCTAGGATGTATAGAAACACCTAAAAACTAGACATGTGCATTCGTTTTAGTACTAAAACGATTTAGTCCGAATTTTGGGATAATTTAGTTTTAGTATGACTCAAGAGAAACGAAACTGCTCAGTACAAAAAACGAAAGAAACTAAAATAAAATGCACTACATTTTAGTTTCAGTCCTTTTTGTGATATTACATTGATGAGTGAAGGAGACCAGCAATGAAGATCGCAACATCCGAAGTTCTGCACCCTCCACATGCCAATGCAGTAGGATGTTCTATACAGAGAGTGGCATTAATTAATGCAGGAGTATGTTCTATACATTATACAGAGAGGGGTATTAATGCAGGAGGATGTTATATACATTATACAGAGAAAGGTATAAATTGAGGAGAATGTTCTATACAGAGAGGGGCAGGAGGATGTTATCTACATTATACAAAGAGGGGTATTAATTAATGCAGGAGGATGTTCTAAACATTATACAGAGAGGAGCCTTTTTTTTTAGCCCTTTAAATCCAGTGGCTGTGAGCGCTGAGATCGGCTGCTTGTTACATTATATCTCAGTACAATGTATCAGGCTCAGTTGTTACAGTAACTGACTGTAACAGCGCTCAGAGTTTCAGTAAAACAAGGAAATAATATTGTTCTAACCTCTTACATATAAAATATTATTTACTAGTTTTACAGAAACTCTGAGCGCTGTGATGAGCAGCAGTCAGTTACTGTAACAGCTTTGCCTGACACGGGGCAGTATTACAATGTTGGTGCTAACTTAACCTGTTGTAAACTGAAAACCTCCATAGGCTATAATGGCTCTGGGAAGGTTACAACAGCTCTGGTTAAGTTAGCACCAACTATGTAATATGGCCCACATTGTGCTGAGAGTGTACTGTAACAAGCAGCGATCTCAGCCCTCTGAGGAGCCACCACAACAATAGTAATTGTATCCACTGGTTTTCGGATGAACGAAATTAGTTTTCATACTAAAGAACTGAAAACGAATTTCTTTAGCAACTAAATAAATTGCATTTTAGTACTAATCCATTAGTTCAAAACGAAATTTTGTGCTGTGCACATGTCTACTAAAAACAAACAAATTACGTTTCAAATGAAGGTAAATGCTTTTCCTTTAATCTATCCATAAACAACTGCTTGGGGCGGCAGTCTGTATGAAAAGAGGAGACATTTTTGTACACGCAGAAAAAGTTTAGTGATTTTTTTGGCTAAATTATTGTGAAACTTATGCAGGCTTTGGATGAAAGTAACAATAGGTGCTTTAACCCCTTAGTGACCGCGCGGTTTTACACAAATCCGTCCTTTAGTGACCGCTGCTGTTTTTACGTTTCTGTGCTGTTTGTGTTTACGTCAAATTTTCCTCTTACTCGTTTATGCAACCCACACATATTTTACACTGTTTTTCTCGTCATTAAATGGACTTTATAAAGATACCATTTTTTTCATTATTTCATATAATTTACTATAAAAAACATTGTGAAATATGACAAAAAAATTGAAAAAACACCACTTTTTTGAACTTTGACCCCCAAAATTTCTTATGTATCAACAACCGTCAAAAAAATTTAATTCCTTAGTAGTTTCTAAATTTAGTTCTGAGTTTAGCAATACCCAATGTTTACATATTCCTCGCTTTTCTCCTTATCTTATGCAACAATAAGTGAAAGTAGCACTTTGCCATTTACAAAGGGTTTACTTTTAAAAGTAGTCATAGTGACATTGTAACACTGATATCTGTCACTAATTCCTGAATAACCCTCCACATATACATATTTTTTTAAAGTACACAAATCAAGGTATTAAACTTGGGGTATTTTGACTCTTTCCATGCAAACCATTTTACCACAAATCTATGCCAAAGTTTGAGAAAAAAAAGTTTTGGTGATTTTTTTTTAATGCAATTTAAGAGTACATGTACTGTGAACTTTAAGGTTTACTGCCAAAAAGCACCCCAAAATATATCCAGCAACATCTTCTGAGTAAAATGATACCACCCATGTATAGGTATGTCGGGTCATTTGGGGGTTAATAGGCCTTATTTGGGGGGTGCGTATTTCCGTTTTCCAACTTGGAATTTTCACATTTCGTCATCATGCACCCATGTCCTATTTGGGACATTTTTGAAGCCGGCAAAAGTAATTTACCCTCATCAAACCATATACTTTTAGAAAGGGCACACCCTAGGGTACTTCATAGAGTTGTATTTTAACACTTTCCATGCACTAGCTCTATGTCAAACTTTCAGGTAGTCACTTTTTGTGTTATTTTTTCACACACATTGTACTTTAGGTATGCATTGTCAAATCCAGTTATGGGTTACTGCCAAAAAACACCCCAAAATATGTTCAGCAACATCTTCTGAGTAAATTGATACCACCCATGTATAGGTATGTCGGGTCATTTGGGGGTTAATAGGCCTTATTTGGGGGGTGCGCATTTCAGTTTTCCAACTTGGAATTTTCACATTTCGTCATCATGCACCCATGTCTTATTTGGGACATTTTTGAAGCCGGCCAAAGTAATTTACCCCATCAAACCATATATTTTTAGAAAGGGCACACCCTAGGGTACTTCAAAGAGTTGTATTTTAACACTTTCCATGCACTAGCTCTATGTCAAACTTTCAGGTAGTCACTTTTTGTGTTATTTTTTCACACACATTGTACTTTAGGCATGAATTGTCAAATCCAGTTATGGGTTACTGCCAAAAAACACCCCAAAATACGTTCAGCAACATCTTCTGAGTAAAGTGATACCACCCATATATAGATTTGTTCTGTTGTTTTTGGGGTGCTACGCCAATCTTTTGACATGTGCTTGTCATTTTCCTAATTTGACATATCTTCTTTGCTTATCTTCTTTTTAGGGGCCTTTTCACATACCCCAATTTTATGAACGTGCATATATTTGGTAAGCTAACACCCCAAAGTATTGTAAATGGAGTGTTTTTATGCCATGGATGCAACCGTTTGCTCCAAACAAATTGGATACTGTTTGGTGGTCATTTTTCATTTTCACACCCACATCAGTTTTGGACTGTGACTTAGGAGACACTGTTGTCGGTTACTGCATGAAAACTCTCCAGGTTGTTTTCTGCAAGGTCTCCTGAGTACACCCATGCCCCCCATGCATAGGTTTGCCAGGATTTTGGGAAGGTTCAAATACAATTTTTATGACTTTTTCATTGGAGTTGAAATTGAGATTATTTCTTCAGCTAGGCCTATCTTTGGTTTTGGGTCTACCGCATACCCCAGTTTGAATTATTGCCAGAAAATTGTTTATATTTGAAATGTTGTCACCCCAAGGTATTGCATATGGAGTGCTTTGATGCCATGTATGCAACGGTTTTAGCCCAAAACATTTGAGAAGGTGTGTGGCGGTAATTTTTCAATTTTTTATTTTTACGCCCACATTAGATTTGGACTGTAATTTAGGAGACACTGTTGTCGGTTACTGCATGAAAACTCTCCAGGTTGTTTTCTGCAAAGTCTCCTGAGTACACCCATGCCCCCCATGCATAGGTGTGCAAAGATTTTGGCAAAATACAGCACCAATTGTAGAACATAAAAATGTAGGAATAAAATGTAAAAGTCTGGTTCAGTAAAAGAAAAAAATAAATAAACTGAACTAACTAGACTGTAAGAAAAAAAAATCACAGATCACGCACAGTGTGATACATCTTGAAACAGTCCCCAAGACACAGACCAGGTTGTCCAGGGCATTCTGGGCAGTAAAAGATTGTGTCTCTCCTCTGCCCCCTCTTGAAACACACCCTGCATCTTTTTTGGGGTTTCTGTTTGCCCTAAGTAGGGGGGATTTTAAAAATAAAATGTGTAGCCCCAACTCTGTCCCCCATCACCGCCCGGGGAGCAGGTGCATCCTGGTACAAAAACCCCAAAATGAGCTGGAGCTGAAACGTAAAAAGGACAGCGTCACTCCGGGGTTTGCCTTTTTGCAGAGCAAAAAGGCATTGTGGGTTGCAATTTGCATCAGGTAAATTGCAACCTTTTTGTACCAGGCCCTTGACTTCCGCATAATCTGGTAGTGCTGGAGCAGCTGATCTGCCAGATCAACCCCACCCATATGCCGGTTATAGGCTTTGATGCACACTGGCTTCCTGATGCGCTCAGCTCTGCCACGTACAGAGACCTCCACAGACCTCTCAGTGTGGATGGTGGATAGAAGATATACATCCTTCTTGTCTCTGTACTTGACCGCCAACAGCTCCTCCTGGCGCCGATCTGAGGTCTCCCCCCTTTTTAACCGGGTGCGGACAAGCTGTGCTGGGAAACCTATGCGGTTCTTGCGAACAGTACCGCATGCTGCTGTATCAAAACAATGCAGCTTGAACAAAGGGACACTCGTATAAAAATTATCAACATACAAGTGGTACCCTTTATTCATCAGGGGAAAAAGTAGGTCCCACACAATCTTGCCACTGGTTCCCATGTGTTCTGGGCAACCTGGAGGGTCAAGGCTACTATCCTTTCCCTCGTACACCCGGAAGGCCTGAGTATACCCACTCTCGCTGTCACAGAGCTTATACACCTTCACTCCATACCTGGAGCGTTTGGAAGGAATATACTGCTTGAATCCCAGCCTTCCCTTGTATTCCATTAGGGATTCATCCACGCAGATATTCCTTCCAGGTGTATAAGCCTCTGCAAACCTGGCGGCGAAGTGGGTAATCAGGGGGCGGATTTTATACAGCCTGTCAAACTGGGGATGCTCTCTAGGAGGGCACAGGCTGTTGTCACTGAAGTGCATGAAACGCAAAATGTTTTCATACCTTCTACGTGACATTGATTGGGGGTAAATGGGGGTAGAGCAGATGGGGCTACTGCTCCAGTAGTATCAAATTGAGGGCTTCTTTATGATGCCCATCAGCATAGTAAGTGCCCAGAATTTCAGAAATTCTGGCACATCTAGCGGGGTCCATTGCTGCCTTGCCAAGTAGGAGTCTGGCTTCGCAGGACAATGCTGGTGGGCATACAGATTTGATTGGGCAACAATGTGGCCCAACAAATCATCCCCCATAAACACCTGCAAAAACTGTGTGGTGGTAAATCCTGCAACATCAATATTGATGCCAGGATTTGCCGTGAAAGGAGGGATATCTGGCCTCTGGCGATGAGGCACTACCCACTCCTCAGCTGGAGCTGTGCGTCTCCTGCTGGCAGGTGGTGACCCAGGATCTGCATCAGAAACATCACTAGATACATCAGCCAGCGTAGATGATGTATCTAGCGATGTCTCTGAGCACTTAGCGGGGTCAAAATCTGGGTCGGAGTCCGACGCAGATGCCTCAGATTCTGACGCCAGGATGGCATATGCCTCCTCTGCGCTGTACACCCTCTCAGACATTATATATAATAGATTATAAAATGTTATAATTATTATATATATATAAGCGGATTATTGGTTCTCAAAAGAACCGTTGGGTTCACAAGAAAATAAAAATAAACACCTAAATCTCTCTAAATCCCTCTAAACCTGCATCAATTGTTCTAAATCTCCCTAAAATCTCTCTAAATCTGCCTCAATTTTTCTAATCTCACTAAATCTACCTAAAATCTCTAACCTGTCAAATCTGATCTCTCTCTCTCGCTCACCAAAACACAAGTGAGGAGAGGAAGGGAAAATCACAGAGGTCACGGCCAATATTTACAAAATATTGACCTGACCTGACAAACTAGAAATTTTATTTTGATTTTTTATAACTTCTGATTGAATGTTGCTAGCCTGCCTCTCTGATGAGGCAGGCTAGGAACATCCCACACAGCCCCAAGATGACCCTGCCCATAGAAGGGCAGCACCATCTTGGCTGTTACTTTTATTTTATTTTATGCATTTTTATTTATTTTATTTTTTTACTTTTTACACTTTTTTTTAGTCTGCTGGGTGCTTTGATCCCTCGAGGCACCCAGCAGAGCACCTGATCACTTATATGATTTTTTTTGTACTGAGTGTCACACGATACCTCGTGGCACTCAGTACTTCCTGCCGCTACCGGAAGTGATCGCTCGGGGGAGCGATCACGGACGGACCGGCGGCAGGTAACCATATTGCAAGGATGCCTCGATGTCGAGGCATCCCTGCAATATACTCAGAGCAGCTGGAAGCGATACCGATCGCTTCCAGCGCTCTGTAGAAGTGCGGGCACCTTTCCGGTGAAACCGGATGTTGATCGCTCCCGGGGAGAGATCACAATGGGCCCGGCACTTCTAACCGCCATTGCATGGATGCCTGGACTCCCAGGCAGCCTGCAATGGCGTTTGAGCTGCTGGAAGCGATCCGATCGCTTCCAGTGCTCAAAAAACCGCAGGATGTACCATGTACGTCAGCGGGTCTAAAAGAGACCCGCGGCCGTGACATACATGGTACGTCCGAGGTCCTTAAGGGGTTAAGGCTGGGGTCAGACTAGCGCACTTTTAACGTGTGTTTAGGTGCACTTAATCTTGGCCGCACTAGCAGCAAATGACACGCAATGACGGCCAATATCCGAAGTACGGCCACATGAAAGTCCGGCAGCGCAACGCAAGTGGAAAGTTAACGCATTTTTTCGAGAACGCTGAACCGCTAGTACTGACGTACAGAGTGCGCTGCGTCCGCATAGCGGCGTGTGTGCGTGATTAGGAGACGTCAGACGCTGCTCATGTCCGGCCAACATAACGTCCAGACACCCAAAGTTTCCTGGTTTGGATCCGTAAAAAATCACGCACAAAAATGCGCATCGTATGACCTTTTAAGTGCTTTCCGTGAAAAAACACCTCAATGCGTTCGGACGCACTTTTTGACGTTCGCTGCGAAAAATGCGTTCGTTTGACCCTAGCCTAAAATTGGGCCTTTAGCGTCGGCAACAGTGCCGTCACACAGTCTCACCCCTCTGAGGATATGAATCTGATACAGGCATCAGTGGCAGTGCAACCAAATATTGAACCTTTGGTGCCAGGCCAGCAAGTGCCATCATACAGTAACCCCTCTGTGGTATTGTGGAAGAGTGCAGGGGTGGACCATGCGGTTAGGGATTAGACTATTTTGCGCCCTAGGCAACACCAGCTACTTGCACCCCCCCAAAAAAAAAACACACAACATGAAACTGCTAAATTTCTTTTTACTTAAGAATAAAGTTTGAAAAGCACCAATAGTAAAGGTAAAATAAATATAAATAAACTGTATTAAACCATTTTAAATTAACTCTATTAAACAAATTAAAATTAACTGTATTGAACAAATATAAATTAACGGAAAAAAAATAAGAGTTGTCACGTAAGTTTCAATTTCAGACACATCAAAATTTCACTTTGTGTTCCTTATCCTTTGCAAATTTTCATCATGCGTATATATATATATATATTGCCCAGACCAGCTCACATCATGCGTATATATATTGCCCACGCCACTCCCCTGGTGGAGATTAGGGATGAGCGGTTCGGATTCGGACGGTTCGGAGTTCGACCCGAACTTGGCCTGTTCGATGAGATCGCGAACACCGAACATTTCCGGGTGTTCGCCTCATGTTCGACCACAATGGACCACAATGCATTTTCCCACTGGCCTGAAGCTCGTAATTGGCTACAGCCTTGCACCTGACCACAGGTCTGGTGCAAGACTGGTTCAACACTATGCCAATCACCAGTCAGAGTCCTGATTGGGCAAATTTTGCCCAATCATGTGCTCACAGAGCTAAGTCCCGCAGCACACTATATAACGTTTCCACGTGCCGATTCTGCACGCATTTCAGAGGAGATTTCAAAGGAGATAGTTGTGTCTTGGTACTGCCGGTCTGCCACGCTACTGGGGGGGTCTGGGGGTCTCATTTCTACCGAATATCAGGGAATTTAGGTGATGTGTGTCTTGTCACTTTGCCAGCTAGTTTTTTTGGGGTTTACAACTTTCTTTAAAACATTTGTGAATTGAGGTGATCTTCTGGGTCTTGTCACTGTGCCAGCAAGTCTTTTTGGGTCTCATTTCTACCAAATATCAGTGAATTTAGGTGATGTGTGTCTTGTCACTGTGCCAGCAAGTTGTTTTGGGGTTTACAACTTTCTTTAAAACATTTGTGAATTGAGGTGATTCTGGGTCTTGTCACTGTGCTAGCAAGTCTTTTTGGGGATCACTAATTTCTTTAAAACATTTGTGAATTGAGGTGATCTGTGTCTTGTCAAACAGCCAGTACCACGCAGTAGACATGTGCATTAGTTTTAGTTCTAAAACGATTTAGTCCGAATTTTGGGATAATTTAGTTTTAGTATGACTCAAGAGATACGAAACTGCTCAGTACAAAAAACGAAAGAAACTAAAATTAAATGCCCTACATTTTAGTTTCAGTCCTTTTTGTGATATTACATTGATGCGTGAAAGAGACCAGCAATGAAGAGCGCAACATCGCAAAGCTACAGAAAAGATTTGTATGCGTAATCCTTCCTGACCCCTACCCGAAAATCTGACACTGATAGAGCTCCAGAATACTCACTCGCAGCACAGACAGCCAGCACAGGAGAGGAAACCTTTACTTAACCCTTGCATGTCTATGAGGCAGACAAGATGATAAAAGCAGCTGGAGATGGAAAACATTCAAATAAATCACACTGAAAGCTAATGACAGAGGAGGGCTGGATAGTAAAAACCCCTTTATAACAAGCAGCGCTGGGAGAAGAGAGGGACTTTATAAAATGTGTGTTATCTCCCTTCCCGCTCTGCATAATAGGGGCTTAGGTCTGATACATTTTATATTATCCAGGAACACTATCCCACATTCCTCATCTATAATACACGTTTTATATAAAATCCCTCTCCTCTCCGAGTGCTGCTTGTTATAAAGGGTATTTTATATCTGTTACATTTAGTATCCAGCTTTCACAGTTACTCTGTCATTATGAGCCTTCAGTGTGATTTATTTGAATGTTTTCCCTGGATTTAAAGTGCTTTATTTTATTATAAAAATAAATTTGCACCAGTCATCTCTTCTCTGAGCTTCCAGACTGATTTATGTTAATATTTTCCCTCTCCCCTGCTTTTATATTCCTGTGTCTCCCCCACAGAGATACAAAGTTTAAGTAAAGGTTCCCTCTCCTGTGCTGGATAAGCATTGCATTTCGAAGTTCTGCACCCTCCACATGCCAATGCAGTAGGATGTTCTATACAGCGAGGGGCATTAATTAATGCAGGTGGATGTTGTATACATTATACAGAGAGGGGTAATAATTAATGCAGGAGGATGTTCTATACATGATACAGAGAGGAGCCTTTACTTAGTCCGTTAAATCCAGTGGCTGTGAACGCGGAGATCGGCTGCTTGTTATATTATCTCTCAGTACAATGTATCAGGTTCAGCTGTTAGAGTAACTGACTGTAACAGCGCTCAGAGTTTCAGTAAAACAAGGAAATAATATTGTTCTAACCTCTTATATATATAAATATTATTTACTAGTTTTACAGAAACTCCGAGCGCTGTGATGAGCAGCAGTCAGTTACTGTAACAGCTTTGCCTGACACATTGTGCTGAGAGTGAAAGATACTGTAACAAGCAGCCATCTCAACCCTCTGAGGAGCCACTACAATAGTAATTGTATCCACTGGTTTTTGGATGAAGGAAATTAGTTTTCATACTAAAGAATTTCTTTAGCAACTAAATAAATTGCATTTTAGGACTAATCCATTAGTTCAAAACGAACTTTTGTTCTGTGCACATGTCTACACAGTATTTTGGGGGTCACAAATTTCTAAAAAACATTTGGAAATTGAGGTGATCTGTGTCTCGTCACACATCCAGTACCACGCAGTATTTTGGGGCTCACTAATTTCTTTAAAACATTTGTGAATTGAGGTGATCTGTGTCTCGTCACACATCCAGTACCACGCAGTATTTTGGGGCTCACTAATTTCTACAAAACATTTGTGAATTCAGGTGATCTGTCTCTTGTCACACAACCAGTACCACGTATTATTTTGGGGCTCACTAATTTCTACAAAACATTTGTGAATTGAGGTAATCTGTGTCTCGTCACACATCCAGTACCACGCTGTATTTCGGGGCTCACTAATTTCTTTAAAACATTTGTGAATTGAGGTGATCTGTCTCTTGTCACACAACCAGTACCACACATTATTTTGGGGCTCACTAATTTCTACAAAACATTTGTGAATTGAGGTGATCTGTGTCTTGGCACACATCCAGTACCACGCTGTATTTCGGGGCTCACTAATTTCTACAAAACATTTGTGAATTGAGGTGATCTGTCTCTTGTCACACAACCAGTACCACGCATTATTTTGGGGCTCTCTAATTTCTACAAAACATTTGTGAATTGAGGTGATCTGTGTCTCGTCACACATCCAGTACCACGCTGTATTTCGGGCTCACTAATTTCTACAAAACATTTGTGAATTGAGGTGATCTGTCTCTTGTCACACAACCAGTACCACGCATTATTTTGGGGCTCACTAATTTCTACAAAACATTTGTGAATTGAGGTGATCTGTCTCTTGTCACTGCCAGCAAGTATTTTGGGGGTCACAAATTTCTACAAAACATTTGGGAATTGAGGTGATCTGTGTCTCGTCACACATCCAGTACCACGCAGTATTTTGGGGCTCACTAATTTCTACAAAACATTTGTGAATTGAGGTGATCTGTGTCTCGTCACACATCCAGTACCACGCTGTATTTCGGGGCTCACTAATTTCTACAAAACATTTGTGAATTGAGGTGATCTGTCTCTTGTCACACAACCAGTACCACGCATTATTTTTGGGCTCACTAATTTCTTCAAAACATTTGTGACTTGAGGTGATCTGTGTCTCGTCACACATCCAATACCACGCTGTATTTTGAGGTGATCTGTCTCTTGTCACACAACCAGTACCACTCATTATTTTGGGGCTCACTAATTTCTACAAAACATTTGTGACTTGAGGTGATCTGTGTCTCGTCACACATCCAGTACCACGCTGTATTTTGGGGCTCACTAATTTCTTTAAAACATTTGTGAATTGAGGTGATCTGTCTCTTGTCACACAACCAGTACCACGCATTATTTTGGGGCTCACTAATTTCTACAAAACATTTGTGAATTGAGGTGATCTGTGTCTCGTCACACATCCAGTACCACGCTGTATTTCGGGGCTCACTAATTTCTACAAAACATTTGTGAATTGAGGTGATCTGTCTCTTGTCACACAACCAGTACCACGCATTATTTTGGGGCTCACTAATTTCTACAAAACATTTGTGACTTGAGGTGATCTGTGACTTGTATGTGGGTGAAACCACAATGAAAATGAAAGAACGTTTCACGAAACATAAATCAACTATTAGGACGGGTCGTAGGGATTTACCGGTTCCAGAACATTTCCTTGCTTGTACACATAATATAGCACAATTAAGATTTCAGATCATTGATCATGTCCCAGCCCTACGTCGGGGAGGGGACAGGATCAGATTATTAAAGCAAAAAGAGAAACGCTGGATACATGTATTGGACACTTTGTGGCCGAAGGGCCTTAATAGGGAATTTGACTTGCATCTTTGTTATTAGTTTCTTGTTGATGGGGTGCAGTTAGATACACTCCTTGAGCATTATTGAATATAATTTATATCCTGTTGTTCCCATAGATTTCTTCATTAGGTCACATCGATACCGTGCTTGCTCCTATATGGTTGAGTAAGAATTCTTTTTATATATGATTTTTTATATATGTTTTATTTTTATTTTTATCATCTCTTTATGTATTACAAATGTGAAAAGGAAAAAATTCCGTTTTGTATACAATTGTGTTGGACAATGGGACACACCCCCTCATTATGAGGGGTTCAATGTGATTGGATTAGAGCGGTTTAAATTGGTGGTGTCATGTCCATTCTAAATTGTATGATTAAGGCCGTCTGTGGCCGAAACGTCACTGTTCCGAGGTGGTGAGATGCTACCCTTTTGAATAAACTCACGAGTTGCAGCTGCCTGAGTCCAGGATCTTTTCTGTTTGAGGTGATCTGTGTCTCGTCACACATCCAGTACCACGCCGTATTTTGGGGCTCACTAATTTCTTTAAAACATTTGTGAATTGAGGTGATCTGTCTCTTGTCACTGCCAGCAAGTATTTTGAGGGTCACAAATTTCTACAAAACATTTGGGAATTGAGGTGATCTGTGTCTCGTCACACATCCAGTACCACGCTGTATTTTGGGGCTCACTAATTTCTACAAAACATTTGTGAATTGAGGTGATCTGTGTCTCGTCACACATCCAGTACCACGCTGTATTTCGGGGCTCACTAATTTCTACAAAACATTTGTGAATTGAGGTGATCTGTCTCTTGTCACACAACCAGTACCACGCATTATTTTGGGGCTCTCTAATTTCTACAAAACATTTGTGAATTGAGGTGATCTGTGTCTCGTCACACATCCAGTACCACGCTGTATTTCGGGGCTCACTAATGTCTACAAAACATTTGGGACTTGAGGTGATCTGTGTCTCGTCACTGGCTGCCAGCTATCAGTGTGTCTCACTGAGTTATACCAGAGTCCTTTAAATCTTTATATCAAAGTTGAATCAGAGTTCTGTATATATTAATCTTTATCTACGCAAGGGTAAATTGACGCATGTACCATGCCTAGCACACGTCCTAAATCTGGTGGTACAGCGTTTCCTAACCAAGTACCCAGGGCTGCCAGAGCTTCTCATCCAGGCCAGAAAAGTCTGCAGCCACTTCAGACGGTCATTCCCAGCAAGTGTTCGCCTTGGCAGAAATTCAAAGAGAATTACACCTTCCCACAAACCGTCTGATCTGTGACATGCCCACCAGGTGGAACTCGACATTAGCAATGCTGCAGCATCTGCACAAGCAGCAGAGGGCCATCAACGAGTACCTGTGTGAGTATGGCACAAGGACAGGTTCAGGTCAACTTGTTTCCCCCCCCGCAGTGGCTGATGATCAAGGATGCATGCACTGTACTGTCACCATTTGAGGAGGCAACGAGGATGGTGAGCAGGGACAGTGCATGCATCAGTGACTCAATTCCTTTAGTGTTCCTGCTGGAGCACACTCTGCGGGGAATTATAGATGTGGCTCTAGAGGCAGAGCAGCGGGAGGAAGAGGAGGCCTTCCCTAGCTCTCAAGGCCCCAGTCTTTCCGCAGACAGCATTCCAGCAGGTCCTACTTAGATCAGACAGGAGGAGGATGGGGAGGAGGAGGAATATTTATGTAGTGGGGGCATTGAAGGTGGGGATTCCTCAAGGGAGGGTTTTGTGTGCCCAGAAACAGAAGGACTAGTGCGTGGCTGGGAGGAGGAAGTGCACGATACGGTCATCCTCATTGACCAGGAAGACTCGGAAGCTAATGCCACCTCCAACCTACGCTGCATGGGATCCCTAATGATGCAAAGCCTGCTAAAGGACCCCAGGATTCGTGCTATCAAGGAGAGGGATCATTACTGGTTGGCAACCCTTCTTGATCCACGATACAAGGGGAAAGTTGCAGAGCTCATCCTGCCAGCACAGAGGGAGCACAGGATGAAAAAACTTGAGGACGCTCTAAAGCGACACCTGTGTAACACCTTTCCAGGCACTGGTAGATTACCAAGTGCTGACACACGTGCTTCTGAGGCTGCGGGGGATCAGAGTAATAGTAGTGAAGGCCAGGGCCACTTGACTGATGCTTTTTTAAATTTGTTTAGTCCTTGACACCCAGGGACGTCAAATGTAGGCAGCCATTGCCAGCGTCTTCACCATATGGTGCAGGACTACCTAGGGGCAAGGGCAGACCTGGATACCTTTCCAGCAGATGATCCACTGGCTTACTGGGTGTTGAGATTGGATCACTGGCCAGAACTTAGCCAATATGCTATGCAGCTACTAGGTTGCCCTTCATCTAGCGTGCTTTCCGAAAGGACGTTCAGTGCCGCTGGAGGTTTTGTCACAGACAAAAGAGTGCGTCTGTCCACCGACTCTGTAGACCGGCATACATTTATAAAAATGAATCAGTCCTGGATCAGGAGCTATCAATCCCCTGATGCTGAAGTAATGGAATAGATCGGGGATGTCTTCTTCTCCATTCACAAAACCTCCAGCACTGAACTCTTCCACAATACCACAAAAGGGTTACGGTGTGAAGGCACTTGCTGCCATGAAAGGCACAATATTTGGCTGCATTGACGCCTGTGCCAGATTTATATCATTTACATTTTTTGAACCGCAGGGTCCAACCCTGCACTCTTCCACAATACCACAGAGGGGTTACTGTATGATGATACTTGCTGGCCTGGCATTAAAGGCACAATATCTGGGTGCACTTACGCCCATTAACAGATAAAAAAACCCACTTTTCAATATAGGACCACATGGTCAACCCCTGCACTCTTCCACAATACCACAGAGGGGTTAGGCTAAGGTCAGATGAGCGCATTTTGTACGGACTGTGCGTCCGTGTAGTATGGACCTACTTACTGACTGACAACAAGGTAGTGGCCACACAGTCAGTTTTTTTCACTGACGTATTTTTTGACTCATTTAGCAGGGAAAATAAATTACAATGAAAGAACATTCTGTCCGTCAAAAATGCTGGACGTATAAATGCAGTCCGTCTGACCTTGTTGCATCACTCACACACAAAGCTATGTGGACGTTGTGGACGTGGCGCACTCTGCATGTCCGTTCTAGCAGTATTACGTTCTTGTCTAACCTGCGTCCGTTTGCAGCGTCCGTCAGCCCCCGCACTTCTGTGCGGACGTACTTCGTGTGTGGGGCTCCATTTGACACAATTGTATGCTATCATGGACGTACTTATGTGCGGGCAACATGGACGTTAACACTGCGTTCGTCTGACCCCAGTCTTACTGTATGATGATACTTGCTGGCCTAGCATTATAGGCACAATATCTGGGTGCACTGACGCCCATTAACAGATAAAAAAAACACTTTTCAATATAGGACCACATGGTCCACCCCTGCACTCTTCCACAATACCACAGAGGGGTTACTGTATGATGACACTTGCTGTCCTGGCATTAAAGGCACAATATCTGGGTGCACTGACGCCCATTAACAGATAAAAAAAACACTTTTCAATATAGGACCACATGGTCCACCCCTGCACTCTTCCACAATACCACAAAGGGGTTACTGTATGATGATACTTGCTGGCCTGGCATTACAGGCACAATATCTGGGTGCACTGACGCCCATTACCAGATCAAAAACTTTTCAATATAGGACCACATGGTCCCCTCCTGCATTCTTCCACAATACCACAGAGGGGATACTGTATGATAGTACTTGCAGGCCTGGCACCAAAAGCACAAACTTTGGGTGCACTGCCTCTGACGCCTGTATCAGATTCATATCCTCAGAGGGGTTACGATGTGACGGCACTGTTGGGGACGCTAAAGGACCAATTTTAAAGCACCTATTGTTACTTTCATCCAAAGCCTGCATATATTTCACAATAATTTAGCCAAAAAAATCAGTAAACTTTTTCTGCGTGTACGAAAATGTCTCCTCTTTTCATACAGACTGCCACCCCACGCAGTTGTTTATGGATAGATTAAAGGAAAAGCATTTACCGTCATATGAAACGTAATTTTTTTGTTTTTAAGTGTTTCTATACATCCTAGAAATCCGCCACTTCACGGGCAGGTTATGGGGACCTCCTAGGCACGATATTTGAAGCAATTTTTGTTTTATATTTTTAACCCTTATTTCATGGAAAACTCACTGTCCCTTTAAAAACTTTTTTTTTTTTTACTTTTTGTTCTTGTTTCCTGTCCCCCAGGGCACTACCCCATACACCTTTTATGGCAAATATGTAGCATATATGCCCTCTTGGATGGCACTCTAAAAACCGAATTTTCAGCCCCATTGACTTGCATTGGGTTCGAGTTCGGGTTCGGACCCGAACAAATGGGAAGTTCGGGTTTCGGTTCGGGCTCGAACCGAAACTCGGGGAGTGTTCGGCTCATCCCTAGTGGAGATAGGGGGTTCATTTGAACCCCGATATCTCCAGGCATCTAGTGGGTCATGGAGGGTGTCAATCGAAAGGCCTGAGCATTGCCTTTCGAATGATACCCAACATGACCAGGTATAAAGTAAAAAAAATAAAAACATGTATTTCTTTTGTGTGTTATTTTTATTAATGCAGCAATATTGTTCACATTGCAATTATAATGTGAACGATGATGCACTAATGATTTTTTACTATGGGGGGTGTTTGCTATAAATCACGTAATTCCCCCCACAAAATGTAACACGTCCCCATTTCTAATTTTTGTACAAGCGCACCCCATAGAAAACATAACCGCAAACGCTCATGTGCTAAAATGTGAAAAAAGCAACACTTTACACACTGCAGATGATTAAAAATTCAATTTTTAGTGCATTTTTTTCATAATATACAGCCAGGACAGGACTTATACATATAAAAATGATATTTTATGAATCTGCGGAGTCTGCCGGAAAGAACGATATCTAACATGTCGGTCATTTAACAAAATGTGGCTTCAAAATCGCGTTTAAACATGATGAGCGAAAGCGGTAAAAATTTGCTGAGCACACAGCAGTGAAATACAGCATATTAGAAGTTTTAGGAGGGAAATTAACACTTCTCAAATCTCAATCAGAAGCAGACACCACCCCACCCCCTCAGTATAGCCTACAATGTATCAAATTGATTAGACCAGACTAAAAACACCTGTTATGCCGTTTGAAAAACACAGGTCATTTAGAGTTGAGAATATTTGCACGTACGCATTAGTTTTTAATTCAATATCTAATAAACCGTTGCTTATAATAATCTGCAGTAAAAAGTCTCTTTATTTCTAGATTTTTTTGTATTTTTTTAAGCATTTTCTATACTTTTTTCAAAATTTCTTTTTTTTTGCGAACTCGAACCGAACACACCCAAAAAGTAAAAAAAAACTGATCGAACCGAACAGCTCATCCCTAGTAATGAATTGCCCCCAGTAGCTCAAATATGGATATGAATTGCCCCAGTAGCTCAAACATGGTAATGAATTGCCCAAGTAGCTCAAACATGGATATGAATTGCCCCAGTAGCTCAAACATGGTAATGAATTGCCCCAGTAGCTCAAACATGGATATGAATTGCCCCAGTAGCTCAAACATGGCTATGAATTGCCCCAGTAGCTCAAACATGGTAATGAATTGACCCAGTAGCTCAAACATGGATATGAATTGCCCCAGTAGCTCAAACATGGATATGAATTGCCCCAGTAGCTCAAACATGGTAATGAATTGCCCCAATAAATCAAACATGGTAATGAATTGCCCTTAATTAGGGCTCTATTACATTCCTTGCGCAAAAAAGCTCGTGCAGCGCAAATTTTTTTTGCACGCAGCGTTAAACGTTAACGCGCGTAAATTAACGCTGGTATTACGATCCGAGCGCATTTTTTCATCCGTCCAAAAATATCACGTGTAAAAAATACGCATTAACATTGCATTAACGTTGCTGCAGAAATCGGTGGGAAGACAGTTTTTCACGCGAATCAGACAATCAGAATTAAGAACCACAATTGTCTCCCGTTAAGTTTTTGCACCTGCCAAAATCAATCTGAGTGTATATGCTGCAGCAATAATAAAAACACGCACATCTTCTCAATTTTATTGTTTGGGTATGTGTAGAATGTGTAACTATACTCTGCTGTATTATTTTTTTTGGGCTGGTGTATTTGGTTTCGGCCAGGACGTTCAGATTTGCCGTTACCACCAGCTTTTAAAAGACGTTAAAATTATGTGCGCAAACGTTATTGTAATACCATCCGCATACCAGTGCATAAATGCATTTGCGCTCTCAATGCTATGTATAGGATGCGCAACGTACATTACGGTCGAGCAGCGTTCAAGCAGGTTCACCCGGGGTAGACGTTAACGCGCATTTTTTGCGCAGACATTGTAATACGACGTTCAGCGCAAAGGGTTTTGCCCCTCGCGTTAATGCGTTTTTGCGCACGCGTTAACATTTGCGCAAAGAATGTATTAGAGCCCTAAGTCTGCCCTAGTTGAACAAGCTGGAGCACCAGTTTCGTTCTTCATACGTGAGGACTTACTGGCACAAGAGAGAAAACGTAAAATTCTGCTCACTGTAACAAAAAAAATCTCAGAAATGTTCCTGGACAAGCTAGTAAAACCATGACGTATAACTATCCCTCCCTTGATAATTCTGCGACAAAACCATTTCTTTTAGGAAGGGTGGTCCCTATTTCCAAAGTATGAATAATGACTGCGAATGACCCAGGTGGACATGCTATTAGCTTCTTGACAAAATGTTTCGGCTAAGCTGTTGCTTGTGGTTGTTTTTTTTGCAAAACGCAAAGAGTTAAAAAATAAAATCATGGAAAATTTAAATAAAAGGTCTAACAGAAAGTAATCAAGCTTTTCACGTGTCCTGTTTTCGTGGTTCCCTGACCGGAATTTATTAAAATGCTGTATAATCTCAATGTTCCGAGTGAAAATGAGCATTTTTCAGATGGATATCTCAATTCAGTATCTAGCGTTGCCCAACGTTATTATTATCAGGAGAAGGGCTATTAGAGTAATTTCGGCTCCCGGCAAAAGCAATGACTGGAATTATAATTTAGTGGAACCTGATCAAGAATATTATTAAAGGTGTGAGAACGGAAGCTGAGTTAAAGGCACGGTGACATGCTGCCTGTACCTGCTTTATTATGAGAGTCCTAAGAGAAAACATTGTGTAAAACATATGTCGGTGACACATTTAGGTGAGATACCAGAATTTATATATCCGGTTGACCTGGTAAGCTCAATGCCAAATTTAGGACTTTATGTGCCTGGAACTAACAATTTTATTGGGTACCAGTCCCAGGGGTGTAACTATCATGGGTGCAGAAAGTGCCACTGCAACCGGGCCCCTGTGTTTGGGGGGCCCACACTCACAGTCAGCCACGGCCTCACATGGGCAGCTTGGCAAGAGTCAGGGCCTCACCTAATGAGCACACATTACTGTGAGTTTTAATGCAGAGCTTTATTGTGGAGCTTTGAGATATACATGGTGCACATTATATTAACAATGGGATGGATTGAAGTGGTCATAGCGGATTATGGAAAATAATGGGACACTGTTTGTCTGGAGTCGACATTGTGCACCTGGAATGGTCTAGTGCATGAAAATAATAGGGGATATGTTTTTGCCAAGGGTGGGGGGGCCTTCATGAATTCCTGAGGTTTCTAGTTACACCTCTGATCAGACCACTTGCATTATGGTTCTGCCCCATCCCACTTGCTACATTGTGCTTCTGCCGCATCTCTCACACATTGTCTCATCACCATCCCTCTCACACTACGACATTCTTCTGCCAAAGCCTCCTCACCCCCATTGTCTCATCACCATCCCTCTTATCCCCATAGTATCTCTGCATCATCCCTATTACCCATTTAAGGCTGAACCCTATCCATCTCATCCTCATTGTGTCCCAATCCCATGCCTCTTATCCCCATTGTATTCCTACATCATTGCACTTACCTCTTTGTGTCTCTCAACCTTATTCCTCTCATCCTTATTGTGTCCCAAACTCAGGCCTTCTATTTTATTATGCCTCAACTTCTTCCCTCTGATCCCCATTGTGTCTCTAACCCAACTCTTGTATCATTGTGTAACTGCCACACTCCTCTCAACCCATTATGTCTCAAACCCATCCCTCTTATCGCCATTATGTCAACCCCATCCATCTCATTTCCATTATGTCTCAACATCATCCCTCTTTTCCTAATTATGAATAAAATACATCCTTCATCATTGCTGTGTCTAAACCCCATCACTCTTTTCTCCATTGTCTAACACCTCTCACTTTATTATAGAGGTTATTCAGAGACATTTCAGTGCTCTCTTGATCCCCGCACTTCGGGGAATCAAATTATGCCTCAACCCCCATCCCTCATCTTCGCTGTGTCTAAACTCCATAATGGGGGATTAAGGGGGACCCTGGTCTAAAGGGAATTTACAATCTATGAGATGTACAAGTATTTTGTGAGGTAGGTGCATCCATATAATTAGGTGTCTTGCCCAAGGACACTCACTGGTGGTGTCTTCTGAGTGGGATCGAGTCGTTTTCCCATGATTGTAATGATGATCAGCGACCTGGTGGTTAGGTTGAACTCGCTTCCTGTAAAGTCGAGACTTCTCCACAGTTGTATAGGAGGGATGTGCCGAACGAGACCTTGAGTTGCTTCTCCATGTTCGAAATGTTACCACTGGACTCCACAGCCAATTGTCACGTCTTGGCCTTGCCCCCTGCTGGTGGTAGCAGGGATTCCTGTTTATTTTTGTTTTCAGCCTGCAGGCCATATGTTGGGCTGATTGGCCTGCGGTCACATGACCTGTTCTGCCCTATAAGTACGACCAGGACTCCCCTTGATCCTTGGACCAGGATAGTCTTTCATACCTAGTCCCTGTATTGCTGGTTTACTTATATTTGCTGTGTACGATCTCTGGCTCATGTATTTAGGATCCCTCTCTTGCCTGACCCCTCTAGAATGATATTCCGTGTATGACCTTTTGGCTCTTGTATCTGGATCTCTCTTCTGTCTGTCCCCTGTACTGTACCGTGCTTTGGAATTTGTATGCTTGCATTTATTGTCTGTCTGGTTTATGTTTTGTTTGTCTTGCAAACCTAGCCTAGCTAGTATTTCGAGACCACCTTTCAAGGATCTCAGTCAGGGCTTAGGGATCTTTCTAGTTTCTGTTTATATCTTGCTTTGTTCCCTGGAACCTGTATACCTGCATTTATTGTCTGTCTGGTTTATGTTTTATTTGTCTTGCAAACCTAGCCTAGCTAGTATTTCGAGACCACCTTTCAAGGATCTCAGTCAGGGCTTAGGGATCTTTCTAGTTTCTGTTTATATCTTCTTTGTACCCTGGAATCTGTATACCTGCATTTATTGTCTGTCTGGTTTATATTTTATTCATCTTGCAAACCTAGCCTAGTTAGAATTTCGAGACCATCTTTCAAGGATCTCAGTCAGGGCTTAGGGATCCTTCTAAGTTCTGTTAATATCTTGGTTTGTTCCCTGGAAGCTGTATACCTGTCCTTAAGGCTTCATCTCTGCAGATTGGGGGTTCCCCCTCACCCTATAGGGGCTCCCCGTTACATTATCCTGGTCCCAAATAGAAGCTGGCAGGTATGTCTCATATGTATGAAGCTGTATTGAACTTGGTGCTTGCTATGCTGAAAGAGCTGCAGAGGTTAATAGAGGCTCTGAGCCTATCACCTGCTGCAGCTAACGATGCAGCACCACCCTGCACTACTTGCAAACCCATACCGGAGAAGGAAAGACGCAGGTTGTATGGTCTCTGTTTTTATTGCGCAGATCCAAATCACACTATTGAACATTGTGTATTAAAACCTGTTAAGCAATGGCAGGGGAACCATGTATCCAGGTATCGCTATGGAGGTACTGGTGTGTCCTCCATAGGCATCCAGACTGGCAGAATAGCCACCTCAAATCTGTTGAATCATGGGATCACTATGCCCTCGTCTCCCAGTGTGGTTGCATTGTCTCCGGTTGGGAATGCTATGCCAGCCATGTCTGTATCCACTGGCGTGCTGCCAGCCATGTCTGTATATACTGGCACGCTGCCAGCCATGTCTGTATCCACTGGCACGCTGCCAGCCATGTCTGTATCCACTGGCACGCTGCCAGCCATGTCAGTATATGCTGGCACGCTGCCAGCCATGTCTGTATCCGCTGGCACGCTGCCAGCCATGTCTGTATCCACTGGCGCGCTGCCAGCCATGTCTGTATATACTGGCACGCTGCCAGCCATGTCTGTATCCGCTGGCACGCTGCCAGCCAAGTCAGTATCCACTGGCACGCTGCCAACCATGTCTGTATCCACTGGCACGCTGCCAGCCATGTCAGTATCCACTGGCACGCTGCCAGCCATGTCAGTATCCACTGGCACGCTGCCAGCCATGTCAGTATCCACTGGCACGCTGCCAGCCATGTCAGTATCCACTGGCACGCTGCCAGCCATGTCAGTATCCACTGGCACGCTGCCAGCCATGTCTGTATCCACTGGCACGCTGCCAGCCATGTCTGTATCCACTGGCACGCTGCCAGCCATGTCTGTATCTATTGGCACGATGCCAGCCATGTCTGTATCTACTGGCACGATGCCAGCCATGTCTGTATCTACTGGCACGATGCCAGCCATGTCTGTATCCACCGGCACGATGCCAGCCATGTCTGTATCCACTGGCATGATGCCAGCCATGTCTGTATCCACTGGCACGCTGCCAGCCATGCCTGTTCCCACTGGCAATGACATGCCAGCCATGTCTGTATCTATTGGCACGATGCCAGCCATGTCTGTATCCACTGGCATGATGCCAGCCATGCCTGTTCTCACTGGTAATGAAAAGCCAGCCATGCCTGTTCCCACTGGCAATGAGATGCCAGCCATGTCTGTATCCACTGGCACGATGCCAGCCATGTCTGTATCTCCTGGCACGAAGCCAGTCATGTCTGTATCCACCGGCACGATGCCAGCCATGTCTGTATCTACTGGCATGATGCCAGCCATGTCTGTATCCACTGGCACGCTGCCAGCCATGCCTGTTCTCACTGGTAATGAAAAGCCAGCCATGCCTGTTCCCACTGGCAATGAAATGCCAGCCATGTCTGTTTCTACTGGCACGAAGCCAGTCATGTCTGTATCCACTGGCACGCTGCCAGCCATGCCTGTTCTCACTGGTAATGAAAAGCCAGCCATGCCTGTTCCCACTGGCAATGAAAAGCCAGCCATGCCTGTTCTCACTGGTAATGAAATGCCAGCCATGTCTGTCTCCACTGGCACGCTGCCAGCCATGCCTGTTCTCACTGGTAATGAAATGCCAGCCATATCTGTTTCAACTGGCATGAAGCCAGCCATGTCTGTATCTACTGGCACGCTGCCAGCCATGCCTGTTCTCACTGGCAATGAAATGCCAGTCATGTCTGTATCTACTGACACGAAGCCAGCCATGTCTGTTCCCACTGGCAATGAAAAGCCAGTCATATCTGTTCCCACTGGCAATGAAAGGCCAGCCATGTCTGTATCTACTGGCATGAAGCCAGCCATGTCTGTATCTACTGGCACGTTGCCAGCCATGCCTGTTCCCACTGGCAATGAAGTGCCAGCCATGTCTGTATCTACTGGCATGAAGCCAGCCATGCCTGTTCTCACTGGCAATGAAGTGCCAGCCATGTCTGTATCTACTGGCATGAAGCCAGCCATGCCTGTTCCCACTGGCAATGAAGTGCCAGCCATGTCTGTATCTACTGGCATGAAGCCAGCCATGCCTGTTCTCACTGGCAATGAAGTGCCAGCCATGTCTGTATCTACTGGCATGAAGCCAGCCATGTCTGTATCCACTGGCACGAAGCCAGCCATGTCTGTATCCACTGGCACGAAGCCAGCCATGTCTGTATCCACTGGCACGAAGCCAGCCATGTCTGTTCCCACTGGCAATGAAAAGCCAGCCATGTTTGCTTCCCTGGCACGAAGCCAGCCATGTCTGTATCCACTGGCACGAAGCCAGCCATGTCTGTATCCACTGGCACGAAGCCAGCCATGTCTGTATCCACTGGCACGAAGCCAGCCATGTCTGTATCCACTGGCACAAAGCCAGCCATGTCTGCTTCCCCTGGCACAAAGCCAGCCATGTCTGTTCCCACTGGCAATGAAAAGCCAGCCATGTCCGCTTCCCCTGGCATGAAGCCAGCCATGTCTGCTTCCCCTGGCACGAAGCCAGCCATGTCTGTATCCACTGGCACGAAGCCAGCCATGTCTGCTTCCCCTGGCACGAAGCCAGCCATGTCTGTATCCACTGGCACGAAGCCAGCCATGTCTGCTTCCCCTGGCACGAAGCCAGCCATGTCTGTTCCCACTGGCAATGAAAAGCCAGCCATGCCTGCTTCCCCTGGCACGAAGCCAGCCATGTCGGGTACTGGTAATGAGAAGCCAGCCATGTCGGGTACTGACAATATGTCATTCGTGATGCCTGAGGCTGGTACCTTGCCAGTGGTGTCCGGGACAAGCTGTACGTCAGCAATGACAGCTGTACCCAGGTTAGACGAGACAGCTGTGACCACGTTTTGTTATGAGGCCGATGTGCCTGGATTGGCACATGAGACCACTGTGCCCTTGCCCCACAGTGAGTCCAGTGTTGTCCCCACCATTGTCAAGCCTTGTGAGGTGGTCACAAAGTCTATGTCTTGCTCTAAGAGAAGACAAGAAAAGGTGATCAACCCTAGCCAATCTGGTTCTGACACTGCCACACTTTGTTCTGGTTCCATTGATACTACACCCTCTAAGTCCGAGGTTGCCTTACTCCGCACAGTAATCAGGGAAATTCAGCAAGCTGGTGGTTTAAAGGGTATTGAGATCCCTAAATCACATTGTGTTCCCACGGAATATATACGGACGCCTTCTGGCTTTTGGATGCGTCAGAGGCACTGGGTAGTGCTCCAGAGACACCCTGACATTCTGAAAGGGCTGGTGGAAGACTCTGATTCAGATGATTCACAATATACTCCTCCTGGGGAGAGGTGTAAGACTATTGTGGCGCCAACTGTACCATGTCCTGGTGATGTCCCATATCCCGAGAGTGTACCAGTCATGCACACACCCTGTACTGTATCGGTCGGGGCCACGTTTAATGGCAAGGTCATTGTCTCTGGGGTAGACAGTAAGTCCACTGTGTCTAGTGGTTCCACTCTGGGTTGTAATATACAATCCCGGGGCACGACTACCGTCACTGGATCTGGCAGCACCTCTAATACCTCTATGTACCATGGTGTGGATGGAACTCCTAGATCACGGTCCAGGAGACGCAAGAGGACTAAACATAAACAACCTGGGACTGATGAGTCACTCCGTTCAAGGTCCAAGGTACTCATGCCGTCGGACCCTCAGGTACGAGACCCTAGCCCGGTTGGCGAAGATTGTGTACGGGCCTCTAATGGTGCAGTGATCCGCAGAAAGGACCTGGGGGTTTATGAAAGAGCTTTGCTTGCTCAGGCACAAACCGACTACTCTGAGTCTGAGTGGGATTCCAATGGGTACTGGTGACTGGTCTTGTCCATTTTCATGCCATCCATGTTTTCTTTCTTGGGTGCCCAGGAGGTCACCCGTAAGGGAGGGGGTTATGTCACGTCTTGGCCTTGCCCCCTGCTGGTGGTAGCAGGGATTCCTGTTTATTTTTGTTTTCAGCCTGCAGGCCATATGTTGGGCTGATTGGCCTGCGGTCACATGACCTGTTCTGCCCTATAAGTACGACCAGGACTCCCCTTGATCCTTGGACCAGGATAGTCTTTCATACCTAGTCCCTGTATTGCTGGTTTACTTATATTTGCTGTGTACGATCTCTGGCTCATGTATTTAGGATCCCTCTCTTGCCTGACCCCTCTAGAATGATATTCCGTGTATGACCTTTTGGCTCTTGTATCTGGATCTCTCTTCTGTCTGTCCCCTGTACTGTACCGTGCTTTGGAATTTGTATGCTTGCATTTATTGTCTGTCTGGTTTATGTTTTGTTTGTCTTGCAAACCTAGCCTAGCTAGTATTTCGAGACCACCTTTCAAGGATCTCAGTCAGGGCTTAGGGATCTTTCTAGTTTCTGTTTATATCTTTCTTTGTACCCTGGAATCTGTATACCTGCATTTATTGTCTGTCTGGTTTATATTTTATTCATCTTGCAAACCTAGCCTAGTTAGAATTTCGAGACCATCTTTCAAGGATCTCAGTCAGGGCTTAGGGATCCTTCTAAGTTCTGTTAATATCTTGGTTTGTTCCCTGGAAGCTGTATACCTGTCCTTAAGGCTTCATCTCTGCAGATTGGGGGTTCCCCCTCACCCTATAGGGGGCTCCCCGTTACACCAATATTGTGTGGTAGGCAACTAAATCGGAGGGTGCAAGCAACATGCGAGGTAAAAGATGACAAGCTCAGAGTCGTGTCTATAAATGCTCGCAGTTTAGTCAATAAAATCAATGAACTGGAGGCAATGATGGCAGCTGAAAAAGTAGATTTAGTGGCGGTTACTGAGACATGGTTCAGTGAGAAAAATAACTGGGACATAACAATACCGGGGTACTCTTTATATAGAAAAGACAGAGAAGGTAGGAAAGGAGGAGGAGTGGCCCTGTATGTGAAAAACAACATAAAAACGAACCAAATAAAAGTGAGCGAGGTGAACATAGAGTCAGTTTGGGTTACGCTAACATTTGGCAATCATACAGTAGCTCGTGTAGGTGTGATCTATAGACCCCCTGACAAGTAGAAGAGCTAGATAATCTGCTGTTTGAGGAAATAGCCAAAATGGCAATGAAGGGGGAAGTTATTATCATGGGGGACTTTAATCTTCCTGATGTGAACTGGAAAACCAAAATAGCTGGGTGCACCAGGGGTACAAATATTCTAAACTCCTTACTGGGATTATCTCTAACACAAATAGTTGAGGAGCCGACCCGTAAAGAGGCCATATTGGATTTAATACTCACAAATGGAGGTTTGGTATCGGACGTTGTTGTAGGTGAAAATTTGGGATCTAGTGATCACCAGTCAGTGTGGTTTAATATAAGAACAGGGATGGAGCCGCACCACACAAAAACAAAAGTTTTAGACTTTAAAAAAACAGATTTTTCTAAAATGAGATTTTGTGTGAATGAGTCATTATCAGACTGGAGGAGTTTAAAGGGAGTCCAGGAGAAATGGGATTATTTAAAGGAAGCATTATTGAAGGCCACAGGAAATTGCATTCGGCTTGTTAGCAAAAACAAAAAAGGGAAGAAACCACTGTGATACTCTGCAGAAGTGGCCAAAATAGTGAAGAACAAAAAGATAGCATTCAATAATTATAAAAAAACTCAGTGAAGAAGATAGGCAAACCTATAAAATTAGGCAGAAAGAGGCAAAAGCAATTTATAAGAGCTTCCAAAGCACACGCAGAAGAGAAAATAGCTCAGTCAGTAAAAAAGGGGGACAAAACATTTTTTAGATACATAAACGAGAAAAGAAAAGTAAAACAAGGATTAGTTAGATTAAAAACAAAGGAAGAAAGGTATGTAGAAGAGGATAAAAGTCTCGCTGACTGCCTCAATGAATATTTTTGTTCAGTCTTTGCAGAAGAAAAAGAAGGAAAGGGACCTCAGTTAGGAGACATTTACATATGAGTTTACAGAGGAGGAGAAATTAATGGAAACCATGTTAAAGGAAAGGATTGTTGAACATCTAAAACCACATAGATTACAGAATCAGAAACAACATGGGTTTACCTCAGGGAGATCATGCCAAACTAATCTTATTGATTTTTTTGAATGGGTAACAAAAATAATAGACACAGGTGGTGCAGTAGACATTGCTTATTTAGATTTCAGTAAGGCTTTTGATACTGTTCCGCATAGAAGGCTTATCAATAAATTGCAATCTTTGAGCTTGGATTCCAATATTGTTGAATGGATTAGGCAGTGGCTAAGTGACAGGCAACAGAGGGTTGTGGTAAATGGAGTTTATTCGGCGCAAGGTCTTGTTACCAGTGGGGTACCTCAGGGGTCAGTACTTGGACCCATTCTCTTTAATATTTTTATTAGTGATATTGCAGAAGGTATTAATGGAAAGTATGTCTTTTTGCTGATGACACAAAGATTTGCAACAGGGTTGACGTTCCTGGAGGGATCAGCCAAATGACAATTGATTTAGGTAAACTAAAAAAATGGTCGGAATTGTGACAATTGAGTTTTAATGTGGATAAGTGCAAGATAATGCACCTGGGACGTAAAAACCCAAAGGCTGAATATAGAATATTTGATACAGTCCTAACCTCACCATCTGAGGAAAGGGATTTAGGGGTTATTATTTCAGAGGATCTAAGGGTAAGTAGTCAATGTAATAGAGCAGCAGGAAATGCTGGCAGAATGCTTGGTTGTGTAGGGAAAGGTATTAGCAGTAGGAAAAGGGAAGTGCTCATGCCACTGTACAGAGCACTGGTGAGACCTCACTTGGAGTACTGTGTGCAGTACTGGAGACCGTATCTCCAGAAGGATATAGACATCTTAGAGAGAGTTCAGAGAAGGGCTACTAAAATGGTGTACGGCTTGAAGGAGAAAAGTTACCAGGAAAGGCTTAAGGATCTTAACATGTACAGCTTGGAAAAAAGACGAGACAGAGGAGATATGATAGAAACATTTAAATACGTAAAGGGAATCCACAAGGTAGAGGAAGGGAGTATATTTAAAAGGAAACAAAATAGCAAAACGAGAGGACATAGTCTTAGATTAGAGGGGCAAAGGTTTAAAAGTAACATCAGGAAGCATTATTTTACTGAGAGGGTGGTGGATACATGGAACAGTCTTCCAGTAGAAGTGGTAGAGGCCAAAACAGTAATTGAATTTAAGCAAGCATGGGATAGGCATAAGGCTATCCTAAACAAAAGATAAATCCAGGTAAAGTATCCATGTAATTGGGCAGACTAGATGGGCCGAAAGGTTCTTATCTGCCGACATTTTTCTATGTTTCTATGTTTCTTTTTTTTTTTTTTTTTTGTATTAAAAGTTTTTATTTTAAAGCAAAATCAGCAAGACAATCAAAGAAAACGGCCGCGCAGGGCCGTAAAGTCATCAGCGGAAGAGAGCACATAGGAAGACATCAAAGAAATGAACTATCTATCCATGAAGCACTGCAATAAAAAAATAAAAAAAAAACAAGAAAAAGAGTCCGCTGAAAACACATCCTAAATAGCGCTTACGTGGGGGAAGGGGGGAACAGAGGGCAAATAATAAGAGACATATATTACCATACTCATCTAAGAGACCATCAAAAACAATGTCTTCGATAACAAACAAGTGTCCTCAAAATTATCCCCGAGTGGGGGAGTCTCATCAGAAACAGAAAAGCGAGAATGTCATCAGTAGTCATCTGCAAAAACTCACGAAAGGCATAGGCCATAAAAACAAGTCTCAGCCAAAAAGAAAACAAAAACAAATCCTCCCCAAATGGTGGGTCTCTCCGGTTCAGAAAAACTCTGCATGCGGGGGAAGGGGTGGGGGTGTTCTCATAAAATGGCTAAGATATCTCGCCATATAAAAGTGGAGAAAAAAAATAAATAAAGAAATAAAGAAATAAAAGAAAAAGAAAACAGAGCAGCAAAAGATCACTCAAGGGGGGGGGGGCAAGTATAGCAAAAACTGAGGAGAGTCCTGCTAATAAGTGTGGAGTAATTTGCTTCAACCTGTATCCAGGAGTGGCATCCGGGCCATCGCAGGCAAGCCCCAGCAGAGCGTTCCATTCCGCCTGGACCCTGCATGCACGAAAGCGCGGTGCGTCGGCGGGCTCTTTCGCGCCATTTTGACATTTGGCCGAAGGGGGCCATCCATCCCGAATCCGTCGGGCCCGCATTTAGACTGCTCCCCCAACGCCACCTCCGTAGACACAGGGGGACACGCGGCATGCAGCTCCGGATGTGCCCCTCCAACTTCCGTCTCCTTCGGTGCCTTCTCTGCCGATCCCGCAGGAACCGCTACATCCAGGGACGCACAGATCTCCCCACTGCTTCCTACGCACAGGATCAGGGCTGCTCCCAAGGGCCCAGACACCTGGGTCAGAGCTCCAGGCAAAGCACCGATCCCGGTACAACTCCCCAAGGACACCTCAGCAAGCGAGCAGGCCGCAGAACCGCCCGGTTCCTCAACGGCCTCCGTCTGTTCTAACCTCTGGGTTTTCATTCCGTTGCAGCTCCTCAGAGCAGCTAGCATTCGGCGCCAGTCACCCCTGGTGACCGGGCTATCGTCGTCCTCCCCTGCCAGCATTCTCAGGCAGGCGTCCAGGCCCGTGACCAGGGCTCCCTCACCTCCAGGTGGGGGGGATCCGTCCATCCATCCCCCCCGCAGGTCCGCTCGCCACTCCTACGGTACAGCCACCCAGGTCTGCTGGGAGACGTGGGCCCACCATCCCCATCGACCACGCAGCTACTGAAACCAGGGCAGGGCGATCTGACCAGCAAGGCCGCCAGACAGCTGGAACCTGGTCTCAGGCCGCAAGATGGCCGCCGACGTTACTATGCAGCCACGAGGAGGCAGCTGCCAGCGATGTCTCTGGTCCAGAGGGGGTGCTAAACGGACTCCGGACGGCACAGTACTGAAGGCCAGCAGCTCAGGGACCTTTTAGAAGCAAAATGCTGCGAAAAAAGTCATCGAGTGGTCCCTGTATGGAGAAGACATGTGGAGCTCCACCGAGACACGTCCTCTCCCTTCAGCAGCCGGCCACGCCCCTGCTTCTATGTTTCTATGTTCCGTGAGGTGTCTTGCCCAAGCACACTTACTCGAGAGGTGTTCTTGCTGGGATTCAACCTGTTTCTCCATGGTTATAGAGCAGTGATGTTACCTCTACTCCATCCAGCCGGTACATACATATGTTATATATATATATATTATATATATATCATATTAGTACTGGGTTCACTCTTCCATTAATCCACAGCCCAAATAGCCAAAAATATAACATTCTCGGACAATTGAAGGATAAAATACCCGCAAGCCTTCTTGCCAAGTATTCTGGTCCAGAGTTTACTCTTATATTTGTATATATATATATTTAGGGAATCCACAGGGTAGAGGAAGGGAGTATATTTAAAAGGAAACAAAGTAGCAAAACAAGAGGACATAGTCTTAGATTAGAGGGGCAAAGGTTTAAAAGTAACATTAGGAAGCATTATTTTACTGAGAGGGTGGTGGATACATGGAACAGTCTTCCAGTTGAAGTGGTCGAGGCCAATACAGTGATTGAATTTAAGCAGGCATGGGATAGGCATAAGGCTATCCTAAACAAAAGATAAATCCAGGTAAAGTATCCATGTAATTGGGCAGACTAGATGGGCCGAAAGGTTCTTATCTGCCGACATTTTTCTATGTTTCTATGTTTCTAGGCAAAGAGGAATGCATTCCAAACATTTTCATCACTTTTTGGTGCATTACATATAGATCGGAGAATGCCTTTCCGTAGGAACAAATAGCTGAGCTGTGCCGCTATGTCATTATTCAAACACCCCGGCATTACCTGGAAATGGGACTAAAAATGCCTGGAAATGAGATGGATGAGCTAGATATGTACATTGTACTCTGTATTCATTGAGATCTTGTTTCCCTGCATATTTATAATGGCAATTGAACAGCGGGAGGACTAAGGACAAGGGCAAAGCTTTATTATCTGCTCATAGAAAGCAACATACATCACATGAACGACAGAAGAGGGCAGACAAGGGAATAACTATGGAGCAAGATCACATCTCTCATCATCTTCAACCAGATACGGACGTGTGTGACTGGCAAGTATTCACATGTCGTAGATTGACAGTAGCCGAATAAAAGTGTCGGATAGACAGGAAAAAGGCAAATGGTACAAGTGGAGAGTTGAGTCTTCGATGAAAAATGGTGAAAACATAACTGACAGATTGACGTTGGCTTGAACGAACAGAGAGATAAAAGTCAATTTTCCCATACACCAGGGGTCATCAACCTTGGCCCTCCAGATGTTTTGGAGCTGCATCTCTCATGATGCTGAGCCACCCATTAGCTTGACTGGGCCTTATGGGAAATGTAGTTCCAGAACATTCAGAGGGTCATGGTTGCTGACCTTTGCCATACACTGTGGTTGGGAATATGACTGAAGTAGCTGGGAAAAAATTGCATTAAAGGAAAAATACAAGGTCATCATTGGGAATTTAGATGTTTTTTCTAATCCTTTTCACCCCATCTTGCCTGATCCCATACCGCTCACTCTCATAGTGTCTGTAACCCATCCTATTTCATTGTCATTGTGCATTTTCTCTCCCCACTCCGCCCTTTTGTGCTCGTTCCATCCCTGTCAACCCCAATATGTTGCTTCTGCCTCTTCCATTTCAGGCAGTCTAACGAACCGCTGTCCACACAATACCACACATCATCGAAAGGCAAGGAGGACGCACACACTCACATGCCACACAGCTATTTGTCACCTCACTCGGTCACACATACCCATTCAACTAACCAACCCCAAACACAACCCCGTTCCATTCAACCAACCTCACATACTCCCATGCCATGTCATCACTACGCACACTTCCATGTAACACAGGCAATCTCACAGCCCCATGAACCATAGACTGCCCCCCAATCGCTCCCATGAATAACAATCTCACAGCCACACTACTTAGAAACAAAGACAGCCCCACAAACACTCCCATGAAACAAAAACTCACACACACTCCTATGAGACACAAACTGATATACACACTCACATGAAACACAGCCAAACTCACAGACTTCCAAGGACCACAGACACAGACATACATTCCCATGAAACACAGACAAACTCACACACACACTTCCAGGAAACTAGCCAAGGTCACATCTCCCATGAAACACAAGCTCGCACACTTCCAAGAAACACAAACAAACTCATATACACTCCCATGAAACACAGACAAATTCATACAGACTTCCACGAGACACAGAGAAAACACACACACTCCCATGAAACACAGACAAACTCACATACCTCATGAAACACAGAAAAACTCATACAACCCCATGAAACACAGACAAATTCACATACAACCCCATGAAACACAGACAAACCAACACACACTCCAATGAAACACAGACAAACTCACACACACTCTAATGAAACAAACATGCACACATTCCCTAGAAACACTCACATAAACTCACAAGAAATGCAAAGTCAGATACACTCCCATGAAACACAGACAAACACAAACACACACACACTTCCAGGAAACTCAGACAAGGTCACATCTCCCATGAAACACAAGCTGGCACACTTCCGAGAAACACAAACAAACTCACATACACTCCCATGAAACACAGACAAATTCATACAGACTTCAACGAGACACAGAGAAAACACACACACATACACACACTCATATGAAACACAGACAAACTCACAGACAAGCTCATGAAGCACAGACAAACTCACATACAACCCCATGAAACACAGACAAACTCACACACACGCCAATGAAACACAGACAAACCCACACACACTCCAATGAAACAGTCGAACTCATACATTCTCATGAAACACAGACAAACTCACATACACTTTAATGAAACAAACACGCAAACACTCCCTAGAAACACTCACATAAACTCTAAAAAAATGCAAAGTCAGATACACTCCCATGAAACACAGACAAACACAAATACACACACTTCCAAGAAACTCAGACAAGGTCACATCTCAAGGACACAGAGAAAACAGAACACACTCATTTGAAACACAGAAAAACTCACATACAAGCTCATGAAGCACAGACAAACTCACATACAACCCCGTGAAACATACTCAAACTCACATACAGTACAAGCCAATGAAACACAGACAAACTCACACACACTCTAATGAAACAAACACGCACACACTCCCTAGAAACACTCACATAAACTTGCAAGAAATGCAAAGTCAGATACACAGACAAACACAAACACACACACACTTCCAGGAAACTCAGACAAGGTCACATCTCCCATGAAACACAAGCTCACACACTTCCAAGAAACACAAACAAACTCACATACACTCCCATGAAACACAGACAAATTCATACAGACTTCCATGAGACACAGAAAAAACACACACATACCCATTTGAAACACAGAAAAACTCACATACAAGACCATGAAACACAGACAAACTCACATACAACCCCATGAAACATACTCAAACTCACATACAAACCCTTGAAACACAGACCAACTCACACACACTCCAATGAAACAAACACAACCACACTCCCTAGAAACACAAACTCACACACACTCTAATGAAACACACACACTCCTAAGAAACACTCACATAAACTCGCAAGAAATACAAAGTCGGGTACACTCCCATGAAACACAAGCTGACATAGACAAACTCGCCCACTACATTAAACACAAACATCCCAACATAAACTCCCTTGCCACACAAATAGGTAAACACATACGTACATATAACTATGTCAGGACCGTACCTGTCCGTTCCTGTGCCATTCCATGCAAGAGGCAGCTGCATGAAAGGTGCTGCCCTTCTGCTGTGAACCAGCTAATAAACAGTTAAAAAACCACACACACACCACAGGTCACATGACACACCCCTGTGCCTAATCAATAAAGGCTCCACACACCCTTGGCCCAATGCTTCATTGTTGTCTCCTGTTCCTATGAACAAGACCTGCAAACATCAAGCTCCAGAAACCTGCTTTCCCTATCCACTCCTCGTGTTTCCCCCTGCTAATCACACCGTGCTCTCCCAGGAGCACAGACCCTTCCCAACGTGCTCTCCCTAGAGCAGCTACCCTCGCACCTGGACTCAAGGATTGCTTTCCCCATCACCCTCAGCCAACCTGTGAGTTCCAGTGTGTCCTGTCCCACAGCCCTCCTGTGTGATTCTCCTCTCCCACGAACTGTGTGCATCCCCGAGACCTGCATATTGGGCTCATAACCTGAAAGGCAAGTACCTGCAAGGTATTAAACCTGACAAACTATCATCATACACCCCCCCCCCACACACACACATACAGTAACTCTCAACACACACATACGGCAGATTACTGAGGGAAGGTAACAAAATGTATTTCCCTGTGTGCCTGAAAATCCTTGCACCATCGAAGGTTTGGAGTTGGACAAGCTAGAAAAGTGATCAAGGGAGATAATGACCAATGAGCAAGGAGCAATCCATAGGTTCCATAAACCGGGCTATCGGGTTAGCCTAGAAGTGCTACTCTAGCAATTAAATACAAAACGAGCTGGGGACATAATCCAACCTGCTTTCCTAGAGTACTGCAAAATATTCCATGGTAACTCGTATACACCTTACTATTTTGCAGCATAATAAAGTGACAGCAACATAAACCGGCTATAAACTGGACTTTACTGAATTAATAATACCTCGACACTACGTCTTCTGCAGCGCCGGCATGCAGGTCTGTTATAATCAATATTCCGCTATGTGTCAGCATGCAGCTCTTTATAATTTGTAGCCTTCTAATTTGCAGCCTAGATGTATTCCTGACCGATCCGACACCGTCTCCCCTCATATAATTAGCACACGAGCAGAAATAAATCACACCATGATATCCCACCGCTCTGACACATTCCTAAAAATACCCCATTCAAGAGCAGGTGTCCCAAATTCAAATGTCACCTGTCCATCAACCTGCCTTGCTGTGCATTACGGTAAACGTAGTATAGACAGGAGATGTTTAACCCTTTTGGTGACAGGCAACATCTATGATTTTTTCCCGTTTGATTTCCCGAAGGAGTCGGACAAAGTTTGGCTTTTTTATGAACGCAACGAGATGTCACTAGAACTTAGGAAACAGTGGCTTGAACGGGTACTCAATAAGATTTTAGTGAGATGAAGAATGCTCTGTGTTGGACTATGCAGGTCAGTAGTGCATCCAAACAATATTGTGGCTAACCCAAAGTCTGTTGGGCTGGGACCTTTGGATTGACGCTGGCTCCTTGGTCATTATCTCCATATCTCTTTCTTTATGTATCCAACTTCAACATACAACATCGACCACGGTTCTACTGTATGCAGCCTCAAAACCCCTTTAAATAGTTATTCTAATAAAAAAGAAATGTTGTACCATGCCTTTTCACATGACCAAAATTTTTATATCTAACTTTTTTGAAGAGGTCCTTTAAGAGACACACTGTAGGAAAGGTCAGACTGTGAAGGTTCCAACAATGCCTTCTTTGTGCATATATCCCTAACCAACTAACAAGAAGCTAGATCTTCTCTTATACGGCTTATCCAGCAATGCTGGATCAGCTGTCAATCATACGTGGTGGCACCTCGGGTGTGATGACGCCATTTGATCTACGACATGTTTCAGACAAGGCCTGGACATGAGCAAGCCAGGCCTTGAGGAGATATGCCGCGGATTAGAGGTATGGGGCCACAATAATGGTAGGATATGCGTGGCGTGTCTTCCGCACTGTAAAGTGAAAACTGAAGACGCTCCACACAAGTTCTTGGCGCTCAACTGGTTAAATAGTTTTCTTAAAAAAAAAATCAGACACCCTGAGGCATCCCGTGCTTTTTCACATAAATAAAATCTCCGCTGGCAGTGACATGATGTCATCATGCATGCACAATGTGGACGTCACTGAACATGCGCCACGTCACATGCAGCAATATCATTGCGTATGCGCAGTGCGTCACATGCTCATGGCCAGGTGGATCCAATGCAGTGGTACCACCTGCTATCCACTGGAACTATCGCACATAGATAGTCCTTCCTTAGTATTGAATGGTATATTTGATGGATAGCAAGTTGGGGACTGCATGAAGTAGCAGGACTTTGACTAATGATGCCCCTCTTGATGTATCAGTCGAGACAGAAGCCCTTCTAACCCCCACTGCATCCACACGTCCTTTCTCCATAGGGAATGCCATTTTGAATCAAACGCCCAACGTGGTTTTTAATCCCACAAAATGGGTTTAATACATATTTTAAGGCACACTCGGATAGGGATACAGCCGAGAACTGGATGTGGTACATCCTCCAGACCATTGAGCTCAGTGAAGGGAAATCCGTCAATGAATTTCTAGAGCCAAATCCATTTTCTAGGTCACCAGATGATGCCCTGGCAACCAAAGATTTCTCAAACCCTGCTTTACAGCCTTCTTAATGTCGTTCATTGGGCAGTTTGAGCACTGATGCATGGCTTATCCCAGTTAAGAGCAGGTCGGGACAAGCCAGTCGCTTTTTTATACAGTTATCACAGAGTTTAATCAGAACTGCGATCATCTAACAAACCGGAACGCAGCTCAGACTTTTGGATGTTTGTGTGCATCGCTGCGAAGGGTTATTTATTTGTAAGTTATGGTTTTCATTCTTGCTTTGATGAAATGTCGCTCCGTCAATAACAACTCTAATCATGTTGACTCTGCAGGAAATGACCACAAAATGTCAAAACAGCATAAAATATCACGATTACCTGCTGGAATTACATGTCCTTATATTATTATTATTATTATTCTTTATTTATAAAGCGCCAGCATATTCCGCAGCGCTGTGCAATAGGCACAGTATAGACAGGGTTACAATACAATACAATGAACAACATTTGACAAACAGTACAGGAGGAGATTAGGCCCTATTCCCGTAGGAACTCACAATCTAGGATATAGCCCTCATTTACTCTTCTCTCCATTATTTTTATTTTGTTTACTCTTCTTCTTGCAGTATCATTTCTGCATCAGTCGTAACATTGATTCTTTGCACTTTACGATGTTGTTGTTTTTTATTGGGAACCATTGGTCTATTCCTAAAAAATAATGTGGGAACTCTCCAAGATTTCTGTTCCTCAATTAACCATTGAAGTGTCACAAGTAACCCACCACTCTATACGCTAATTCGATATCAATGTTTATCCCTGTCAGGGCCGCTGGGCCGTCAGCCCCTGGTGCGGTCACCTCTCCGCCCTCCCGGCATCTCTGTTCAGGTAGCGGCGAGGCGGCCAAACCGTTCACCCGGCGGTGCCTTGCGGCTGGTGGTTGTAGACTCACCTTCTCAGTGTGTCCTAAGGCCCCGGGGAGGTCAGGCGCCGGCTCCTCCACCGCCGGCCAGCAGTCTCTGCCGCAGCACCAAGCTTCAGGCCTTGAATAGGCCTCTGACCAGGTGCGCGCGCGTGGTTGGTCTCCAACAAAATGGTGTCTGGGGCGCAGCACGCGCCAATGACATCACAGGCCTCCTATTGGAGGAAAGGGAGCTGCAGGGTATAAAAGCCAGGTTGCCCAGTCCATCATTGCTCCAGGATTGAAGCAGCCCCCTTTTGCTTGGCTCCTGCCTTGTATTTCTCTGTTACCCACTCGTGTATGACCCAGCTTGTGACCTCGACCTACGATTCCTGCCTGTCTCCTCTATACCTTCGCTCTCAACGACGCCCCTGAGTTATTACCTACCACTGCAGAGATAGATCCTGACAATACCCTTCCCTGACAAGTGATTTTTGTTGAAAATGGTTGTGACGGATCTGTAATATTCCAATTTAATATTAACCGCCTTGCCTCATCGCTAGAAAAAATATTGTGATTATATCCGGCCTTTTCCCCATAACCAGGCAACACAGGGTTTGAGGATCATCCAAACAGGTTCTATTTTGGTACTGAGATGCAGCTTCTCTTATGAAGGCCTGGAGTAACTCAGGTGGAGGGCCCTTAAGTTGCCCCTATTGCAAGGACGCAAGGAGGATTTTTTAGCCAGAGTAGGGGGATAGAGCGTGCAGGCTGTTTGAGCGGGAAGAGGAGAGGCGGGGTTTTTCAGGAGTATAAAGGGCGCGTGTTCAGTGGCTCTGCGCGCCTTTTCTCCTGAGGTAATCGAGAGATCGAAATCCCCACCCTCCCTCCCTTTATTTTAGCTTTACATGGGGTTTTTTGGTTAGGGTTTTTAATTTTTTCCCCTTTGTCACAGCGGGGGCTGGTAGGCAGTGCTGAGGTAGGGTTGCTTTATTTAAGGTGGAATTTGGTGGATTAGATGTATGGGAAATGGTAGCGGAGTTAAGTTGTTTTTGGTTTAGGATAGGTATGGTGGGAGTGTGGAGTTCCCTGTCAGCACTGTCTATTACTTTACTGTATATGGTTATATGTTTATGTGTTATTTTATATTTGGTTGGGTTATAGCTATGGCCGATAATAAATTGTGTCGTGTGTTATTTATCTCATTGCGTACGACCCGGTCATCGGTGGGCGATTTATACACATAAATGATCAGATAAACATAACGGGATTAACAAGAACAATGGAGAGTGCTAGATATTCCAGCACTGGGAAAAAACAGTATTTCACACATACAGCAAAAAGGAGTACATTAAATGGGGGCATTCAGGGGCTTCCCGGGGGGCTCAGTAAAATGGTTCAATAATTTTTGTAGTCGAAAAAGTACTGCGATAGCACCAAAGAGGGCCGATCGCCACCGTGCGCCAGTTCGGGGTCTCAAACTCTGGGTTCACCAGGGAGTGTCCCCTCAAGCTTCGACGGGATAGTAGCCGATAGTGTTTTGTAGGTTGTCCTTAAAGAGCGCCCTGTTCCCATGAAAGAGAATGGAGCGCTAGACCCAGAAGTTTGTGCCTCCAGACACTGGGGTCACTCTGGAAAGGGGGAATCCCGGGGACAGCGGGATAATCGTGGGGAGTCCCAAAGGGGCAAACAAATCTGGTGCATAAGGGAAACAATGGCGTAATGTTAAACTCCAATGGTGGTTTCCAGGTCCATGACAATGGTTTTATCACAGCATTTATTTATTTATAAAGGATTTTACCAGGAAGGATACATTGAGATTTCTCTCGTTTTCAAGTACGTCCTGAGTTCAAGAACATTAAAATGTTACAGTTGTTACAGAAATACAAAGTAATACAATGCAAGATTTAAAAAAAAAACAATACAAATGTACAGATTAACAGAAAATAAATATGTAGGAAATAGTCACTGTGTTACATGTTTACAGGTGCATTCTGTATATAGTCACTATGTTACATGTTTACAGGTGCATTCTGTATATAGTCACTGTGTTACATGTTTACAGGTGCATTCTGTATATAGTCACTATGTTACATGTTTACAGACACATTCTGTATATAGTCACTGTGTTACATGTTTACAGGTGCATTCTGTATATAGTCACTATGTTACATGTTTACAGGCGCATTCTGTATAAATTAGTCAATGTATTACATGTTTACAGACACATTCTGTATATAGTCACTGTGTTACATGTTTACAGGTGCATTCTGTATATAGTCACTGTGTTACATGTTTACAGACACATTCTGTAGATAGTCCCTGTGTTACATGTTTACAGGTGCATTCTTTATTGAGGTATGTTAATAGGGAGCTCTTCAGTGACTTTAGACTGGGGGAAGATTTGACGGCGTCAGGGAGGTTATTCCACTTTCTTTTTGTATTGTGGTATTGCAAGTAAGGTGCTAGTCCTGGATCGGAGGTTATAGGATGAGGGAACTGCTGGGGGAAGCAGTCTATTCAGGTAGGGTAGCAGCTTCCCAGAAAAGCTCTTAAACACCAGGTTGGAAAGGTGAAGGGTGCATTTAGACTCCAGGGATGGCCAATTTAGTTCTTTTAACATGTCACAATGGTGGGTCATGTAGTTACATTGTAGCGCAAAATGGCAGAATGAGTTATACAATGTAGTAAGTTTCTGAAGGTGTGTTTGCGGGCTGCTGCATACACTACATTTGAAACGTAGAGTGTAAAGATAGCAATTAAATATAGGGTAAACATAGAAATTGTGCACAGAAATTGCTTCTCTGAGAGAATTAAAAATTTTAAATAAATTAAAAATGAGCAAATTTACATTTTCATACATTCATTTATCCATTACAGAAATATTGTTGGAACAAAAGATTCTGAAGTCTAGATGGTGTCCCTTATCTTGCACAATGTCACACAAGGTCTGCATTATCAGCATACAGGCAGAAATGGACTTTGTGTCAAATACTGTAACAGTGATAAATATAAATAATAAAAATGTTCAGATCTCCTGCTTTTGGGGATTTGTATTTATCATTATGCGATTATTAGCAATGCAGCTTTCAAAAAATACCAATAGAATATAAACATAATATCTGTATGTGCCTCCTGCTTAATGCCTATGTATGGAAATTACAGCAACACCTTGTATCTGTACTGTACAGGGATTTTCATTCATTTTAATCGCCTGAATCTTATGCCTGTGCAGCAATGAGTGAACCCAGGGCTCTCCCTGTATTCTGCCCTCTTCCTATTTGCAGCTTGTTTAAACACTCTCATGGTGCCTGGAGAGAGGTAAAACAAATGATTTATTTTCTCCACAGGGGGAACATTAATTTTGCTTTAACCTCCCGGGTGGTCTGATTATGACATTATTTTGGATAGGATTTCTTTTCAATTATTATTATTTTTTTAATTTTGTAATTTTTTTTTTATCTCCCGCTGGGTCCCACCCCCTGCATTGCGGAGCGCGCAGGAAAGGGAACCTGGAAGAAGGACACTGCGGTCGGCCAAAGGAGACTGCGGGAGGACATCGAGGGAATGCAGGGACAAGGTATGTACCAGTCCGAGTGTGGCTCGGGGTTACCGTTTTCGGTACTGAAATTTAACCCCGCGCAACACTTGGGATTACCGCTGGGGAGGTTAAAACGGTGTGAAAATGGTGTTTTGATATGCTAATGAGTGCTTTTCAATGCATTAAAATGCAAAATCGAGCTACCTCAATTTTGCTAGTGAAAGGGTTAAAGTACTTCTTCATAAATACATTCTAGTAAAAGAAACATGTTAGCAGTTGAAACTATTCACTATTTTCTAACTGCAATAATTTAATTGTACTTTTTGAGCAGCCTTTAGGAGCTTTTTGACACCGTTTCATTCTCTTTCACAGCAGGGACTGGGAGTTTCTGCCACTGTTTTCAGTTTTTGAGCGGGAGAGGAGGGAGTGAAGGAGATCATCGTACAAAGAATGGAGGTGACAGGAGGAAACATGCTTTAATCAATCAAACATATTTATGGGTGATTATGTGACTTTCGTAAACCTTTTCAAAGATTTAAAGAGAATCGTGACGCAGTCGGCAACATATAAAATGTATTTAGGGTTCCATTAAATAATAGAAAGAACACTGTAACCTTTTTTTTGAATTAATATCTTGCTGCTGTGTTTGAGCTTATGAGGAAAAAGGTATATTATTATAGTTGTGGATATAGAACGTCGCCTAAAACATAGCGGAGTTGCGGCTGTTGCCAAGAAGAAGACGAGAGCTGGCAGGCGTCGTGTTTATGAAGCTTTCTTTTTAATTAGGTTAAAATCTGGATCCAGTTTGAATGGGATGAGATTAAGTTTGCCCAGTACAAAGAATTTGGAAAGAAATCTGAAGACACGCAGAGTCTGAAAAATATGTTGTGTCAAGAACACAGGGAAAAAAAATCTGTTGACAGAAAGATTTAAATACATGTAAAGTCATCGTTATTACATGTCTATCCCTGAAGTAAAACTACCGTGGAATCATAACCCCTTGCCGCTGGTTGGGTTGTGCCCAGTGGTGGGGCGCTAACACCGGCTAGGCGACGGGCCCATCCTACGGTCCACCTACGCAGCTGACGCGTGATGCGCATCATTGGCTGAAGGGGGACGACCTGAGCCCCGTTCAATACCTCAGCAGCTGCTGAATTGCTGCAGCGCAGCAATTCAGTTTGCTGCAGCAGTGTCATTGAACGCTTTGGATGTGAATTTCGAATCCAAAATGGCCGACGATTTCTTAATGAAAGATTCAGATTGTTTTTCGTATGACTCGGACAACAGTTTAGGTATATATGATAAAGAAAAGCAGTCAGCACAATTCCGTTTTGTACGCACACACCACAAATGATAGTTTTTATTGAATAAACGTTATGTTTACTTCTGAAACAAAATATAAATTGAACTGTAATATATGTCTATGTGCAGGGGTAAATAATAAATAAATATTTTGTGCTTTGGTGAACAAAAACCTCAAAATTAACATTGCCGTACTGAATTGTTACTTGCTTCATGGCGGCGGCCATCTTTACTACGTCACACTCAGCTACTTGCAGCATCTCCTCGGGTCGCTGCAAGTGCTAAGTTAGCAGTGCTGAGCACTGAGCGGCAGAACGGCGTTCAATGGCAAGTTGCTAACTTAGCACTTGCAGCGGCCGAGGTATTGAACGCGCCTCTGAGTTCAGGCCGTCCCTCGGCAGCCAATGACACAACAACTGATGAACGGGCTTGTTGCAACCCATAGCTGCCAGCATGCTACGCCACCCAGCGGTGTTCAGGCCCACCTGCCGTGAGGACGGCATAGTATGTCACATGTAGGAAAAATTCAGCATGCAAGTTATTTTTATTAGCCCCTTCACCACCAAGATCGAATATACTTGATCTTGAAAAGCACCTACAGGAGGTGCCCCGATTAGGGCTGCCAGATCAGCCATGTTTTCCTGGACACATATTACTATTTCATGCAGAGGGATAACACAGGGAAGGTGGACCTCGAACATGTATAATGCTAGGGAAATCAATTACCTAAGCAAGGCAGGGAATCTGATATTCCTTTCTGATTTCTTACCTTCAACATATGAGGTATACATACTGCAAGGCTGGAATTTCCATGCAGAGCCAGTGAGCATGAATAAATTATATGTGTCCAGAAAAACATGGAGGATCTGGCAACGCTAGTCCCAATATGGGGCCCTATTCCATAGATGACGTTAAAATGGACTTACCGTCAAATTCCAGGGTGGGTGCTAAGTTACTCTGCACCTCGCCATGGAACACAGCACTAGCTGCCGCATACCAGCAGCGGTGCTTCGTGACACCATGATTATCGGCTCGTGGAGTTCATTGGACTTCATGGAGCTTTGCGCATCACGGCTGCGAGCTGGCTCTCCCGAGATCGCGCAGAGCCGCGGAGTGATCATGGAGGGAGACTAGGAACTATTTGTTCCCAGTCTCACTCGGCTCCTGGTAAGAAGCAGCAGTGGATCGCCCCGTCCTTTTCAACGTTGGATGAGAGGTGAGTATGGAATTTTTATGGGGGTGATTTACAGCGTGTTAAATGATTTTGCATTTGCAGAATCATTTAACACCAGCTTTTAGGGGTTGTTAAAATTTGCCAGTTCACATCCTGACATTAACTTACGCCATCACCTTGGAATACCTTCCATCTCGAGAGGTTAAAAAATGATTTCGCTCCCCGTGTTAAGTATTCGAGACGCAAAGTACAGTAAGCTCGTGCAAGCTGCGACACGCAAACCGATTTCTTCCCAATGTAGCGCCAACTATGGAATATCGATGCCAGATGTTAAATTTACTAATCCTAGCTCTAACACTTCCATATCGAGATGCTACGATAACAACAACTATGGAATAGAGCCCATGGATAATCGGTCTAATTATGGAGCAATGTAAAGGAATTTCCTGTATTGCAATGAAATCCATTATCAAATGGGCTCCAGAACGTACCCCTAAAGTTCCAACCCATTGGACATATCAGCTGATATTTTGAAAGTCTTTGAAAAGCTTTCAAATCTGTATTTCCTGCACAAAACCACCAAGTTCGAGCTACAATGTAAATATTGTAGCACTTTTTGGACAGCAGAGGGAGCCCTCTACCTGTCATATAGACCTACAGAGAACATATTCAGAGGGGCACATCTGTATATATTTTGGGCACTATTACATTCCTAACGCTAAAGTTAGCGCTCACTTGTGTGAGTGTTAACGTTCGCCTTGGTTTCCCTAGCGCGGGCCGACCATATTACAATCCGAACACAAACGGGTTAAAAAAATGTTAGCTATTCGGATCTTGTGCTTTTCAGCGCGAGGTTAATGTACTTTGCGCTCCCTATGCTTAACATGGGGAGAGCAAAGCATTAATTAGTGTTAGGATTACAAAGTCCTAACTCTAATTACAAAGGGAAAAAAAGCCTGTGTCGGTGGCGCCACCTAGTGGAAACACTGGTAATGGATTTCACAAAAAATTGATTGTATATCAATAAATATATAAACAGTTCTTAGAATGAATCAGCTGCTGTCTCTTTCGAAAGGTGGTATATCCAAACCCACCAGGTGAAGAAGAGATCAGGGGAAAAAGAATGATAGAGACAGCGCTTCCTTCAGATAATGTTTTCTTTTTTTCTCTTTTTTTCTTCTTTCTGTGCACCTTTAAAAATAAGCAGAAAACGCTACCATAGCGTAATAATTCTTCCACACAGTGAAAAAAGAACTGAAAGAAATACACTTTTCATTTTTGTATACGCGTTTCGCGAGATACCTTGCTTCTTCAGTAGGTGACACCTATACGCGTTTCGCGAGATACCTCGCTTCTTCAGTAGGTGACACCTATATGCGTTTCGCGAGATACCTTGCTTCTTCAGTAGGTGACACCTATACGCGTTTCGCGAGATACCTCGCTTCTTCAGTAGGTGACACCTATACGCGTTTCGCGAGATACCTTGCTTCTTCAGTAGGTGACACCTATACGTGTTTCGCGAGATACCTCGCTTCTTCAGTAGGTGACACCTATACGCGTTTCGCGAGATACCTCGCTTCTTCAGTAGGTGACACCTACTGAAGAAGCGAGGTATCTCGCGAAACGCGTATAGGTGTTTTATCGACTATTCTGTTTTACCTATTTTTTAATAAATTGCCTTTAAATCAACGTTTGGAGTCCAGTTTTTACTGGAGCGGCAAGACTGCAAATCCTGAGGGAAATCCGGCATTCCCATCTAATATTGCCGGCTGCCTGGAGAATCGAGTGTCTGATTTAGACACACAAAAATGTGAGTGTATTTCTTTCAGTTCTTTTTTCACTGTGTGGAAGAATTATTACGCTATGGTAGCGTTTTCTGCTTATTTTTAAAGGTGCACAGAAAGGAGAAAAAAAGAGAAAAAAAGAAAACATTATCTGAAGGAAGCGCTGTCTCTATCGTTCTTTTTCCCCTAACTCTAATTACATCCCGCTGCGGCTACTGAAAAGTTAACCACAGCTAGGACCTGGTGCTAACTAGATTCCGCTTCCGTCAGCACCAGCTGAAACCCCCAAAAAGTCCTATACTCACCTCCCATCCCGCGGTGAGAATGGCGGCTCCATCTGCCTCTTCTTGACGCCGGGAGCAGTGAGAGACTAGGGGAAAAAAGTCATCCAGTCTCCATCTGTGAATTACTATGCCGTCCTCCAGGACCTCCCGAGGCGAGATCCTGCAGGTCATGTGACCGGCAGCGGACGCCTCAATGGAGTCCTATGGACTTCATGGAGGTGAGGCTCGCGGCGGCGCTTAGTGCTGCCACGACCATCACGAGGCTTAGCACCTTGTTATGGTGCAGACTGCTGATTAACGCCTGTACCGTAATATCACGCAGAAACAGGGACGCTAAGGAGAAAACTGCGGGCACAGGGTTTGTTTAGGGATATGCATGGCTGAAAAATTTGTTTTGTTTAGTTTCGTTTCGTTACATTTTTAAATCAGTTCGTTTTTGGACTTTCGTAACTAATTTCGTTTCGTATTTTGTTTTGTTTCTTTTTGGTTTGATTTGAAATTTCGAATTTCATATATCAATTCGATAGTTGATATCAATTCGAATTTTGGATCACTAAATAAAACCCCAATTAATCAAATTTTGCTGTCAAAAGAAAAGCTAGGGTTACAGATTTTGGATTTGACTCAAATTAAACAGTGAAACAAAATTAATTTGTTTCATAAAGTCCTTTGCTGACTATTACTTGTATTTTAAGTTAAGATCAATTGGATAGTTGATATCAATTTGATAGTTCATTTCAAATTCAATAGTTTATCAGTTATTCAAATTTTTATTTTATGATGATGACACGGTGTAAAATATAAATTCATTACATACCGTTTCGTTTCAAATTCATATCATATCGATTCGCTATTCAGAAGTACTTCCGAATACGAATTATCAAATTTTGTTCAAAATTCCGAATTTTTCCGAAATGAATGCACATCTCTAGTTTTTTTCCTTAGCATCCCCGTTTTAGCGTCATCATCGTAATATTGCCCTTACTGTGCGGGTGATGGAAAGCCATTTTATATAAAACCACTGGGTCCTGCCAGTTGTTTTATGGAAAATCACTTGGTAGCGAAGGGGTTAATGAACGTTGCAAAGCACAGTTGTGCAAAGAATGGCAAAATGGAACAGAAAGCCCAGCTGAAGTTGGAATAATTTTGCAGATGAATAATTAGGGATCAAAGAGATAAGAGAGAAAAAATGGAAAGCATGAGCACGAGAGAGAGATTCTGGAAAGCCGGAGCAGGAGCTCATGACAGAGAGAGATGAAAGATCACAGATGACAGAATTCAATTTAAAATTAATAACGATGGGACGATATGCAAATGTGTTGAATGGAACAATAAACAAACATAGCAAGTGGCTCTGAGTCTTTGTGACTCGCTAGTGGATTAGTCGTGTGTAATTTCCGTTGCCTGTTTGTCTAAGGCTTCTCTCCATCAAAATATGTCGAAATCCAGTCTTTTTCATTTTAGCGAAACCCCCTAGAGTGCGTCTTGCACAGTATTTTGGTTTAATAACTGTCTGCGATGTCTTATTGTGCGGAATTTTTTTTTCCGAGCTTTTGACAGACTAGAAGATGTGCGGAAGTGTTGGTCTGCAGACAGGGATAATTGTGCCGAAGGGGCTCGTATAACGTTTGTGTCTTGTAACACATATACTACAGTCATCCTGAACTTGTTACACGGATTGTATCAGTGACATCATTCCATTCATGTATTTGGATAGAACCTGCATTTTGTTCATTTTTCTTTTGCTGACTCTGGACTCAATGGGCCCTCTTCCCATGTTGACGTTAAAGGGACACTACCACGAACATAAGCTGTAACTAGATTACTTGTCCTTTAGAAACAAAAGCACATTATGAAACACATTATAAAACACACGCTGCTAGTTTTTCTCTGTGTGAAGTAATTGCATGTAAAAAGGAAAAGTAAAGTTAGTTTTTTTATCTCCTGTTTCCATTTTCTTCCCATGATGCATCATTTATACAAAATCTGTACAAACATTTTACTTTACTGCTGTGCTATAGCTTCTACAGCAGGGATCTCAAACTCTGGCCCCACAGATGTATATTGCCTACAAATACCAGAATTCTTTGAATGCAATAAATGGCCAGAGAATAATGGGAGGTGTAGTTCAGAAACATCTGGG